>JANHGD010002842.1:17682-27825 GCA_027560375.1 Imantodes cenchoa
TGATTTTAATAATTACCAAAAGAAGTTTATTGATCTGTTAAGAAGCTAGTGCTTTCTGCTTCCTATTCACAGTCAAGTAACTATAATATTAAGTTTGAAAGAGATGCAACATATTTTTCTTCCTTTTATTTAGATTTAAACTCCTGCCAAATACTCAACACATGAAAGTCTGAAGAACAAAGCAACATCACTGGCAGTACCCCGATACCCTGTATATCTCACGTACGTTCCTTGTTCTTTTCTAGCAGCTAGAATACATTAGTAACTGTTTTGTGTCTTTGTTGTCTAGTATACATTGTCACCATGTTTTTCTAGTTATCATTTTAACCAATGCAAGTGGGTTATCTCATAGAGTGAAATTCACTATTTTGTGAATTTGAGAATATTAAAAAAAGTTGTTGGAATCATCTATTAAAAACAACTTGATCCTATTGACTGGGTTCAGATTGACTTTGAACATACTATTTCAAATAATATGTTGGCAAGAAGGAAGGTCAAGATTTCGGTACCTTGTGCTGATGGATACTGACATTTTAAGTTTTTTGACTTTCATATAGTAATCAGGCACCAACAAACAGCTTAAAATCTGCTCAGTTGTTCCAATACTGTTTTCTAATAAGATTTAGATCAGTGCTAGACATTTGCTAATGAATGTATTCTGTGAAAATTTTCATTTACTCTTACAGCCTAATTATAACATAAATCAATAAATTGAAACAAGTTGAAGGAGAAGAATATAGAATATATCCCTGCTCTGGAAGTAATTTCAAAAAACTGTACCAGGATTTATTCTGGTAAAAGTAGTTTTTTGGGGTAAAATGCAGATTATTCTGATAAAATCTACCAAACATATATTTGGGAACACATGATATATTGTTCATGAGCCAAAGAAGCATGGAAGCCCCACTGAATGCTGGCTGGAGTTTTTGATTTTGAGATGCTAACACATCTCAATATTGCCAGATTGGGGCAAACTGACTTAAGGGAACATTTATGAATAAAAGATTAGCCAACATTTATTCAGCTATGTATCATTTTCTCATTGTATCAAAAGATTCTTTATCCAGTGTTATCATTAATAAAATAGTACTTTGAAAGGTTTTATGATTTATGCAGAGAAATTCACAGTGGAAGAAATGGGAACATGAATTAGGCTTCTGTGATAAAAATGACATACATTCTCCTTTCCATTTATTTTACTGTATTGCATACAATACAATTTTATTGCACAAGATAGGAAAATAGGTTTAAGAATAGCATAATTAAATTGTTCTCAATTAAAAGCAGAGTTATTGAGACATTGACAAAAGAAAAGACATTTAATTCTGGAAAATATTAGCAATGAACTCCAAGATGTTTTCAGAAATGTTAAGAGTGTGGGATTTCTCCCTCTTTTATATTTCGATAGCAAGTTACTCCTTTGTTGCAAAATGAATGGCTTTCAAATTATCTGATGACCTTGACTCTCTTCTTTGAGTAGACAGGAAATATTTAAACCAGGAAGGAACAGAATAGTTCAAGCAGTGATGAAGCATAAAAGGGCAATACATTACATTTTATCATTCTAGTCTGAAAGAAGTATGTGTAGAATATATTTCACAAGCTGTATAGTGGCAATGATTTTTCATATCAAAGCCCATGGACTATAGAAAATATTGTATAATTACTTTTATGTTAAATGGGTTGCAAGATTGTGGTATTGAGGATTTTTGCTACTCATGTATTGCTTTCACCGTACAAGTTTTCCCAATGAATAAGAACCAAATGCCTGATGCACATGACACTAACTATTGCTGAAATGACTATGACAAGCATCTCTCTTATTGCTATGATCCTTCAACTCAATGTATATCAATTTATTAAAGAGTCCCCTGGGAGTTGGGCAGCATATAAATTTGATAGATAAATAAATAAATAAATAAATAAATAAATAAATAAATAAATAAATATTCCCAATCTGAATATTTGTCTTTTACAAATGATTTCCAAATAAGATGGTTTGTGATACAATGAACCATTTTTCATGCCCAGTACTTACTGGAGCATAGAACAGTTTTGCAATGCAAAAAAAATGGTATTTCAGCTGTATTTATTTATTCCCATAAATGTGCTCTTCTGTGATAAATGAAAATATAATAATAGCATTTCCATTTCTTCCCTTCTAGTGTGATAGTGTCAAGCCACTGAAAATGAAGGTCAAGCATAATTACTTATGAGAATTATATAAATAATAATCCAAAACCTTTGAAGCTAGCATGCATGTTATTCCACAGTTATCTCTATTGATGGATTCCTAGTCTTTAACAGTGTTTCAGGTATCCGAAAAAATGTTTCTTTGGTGATGATTGCAGGATATAGTATAAATGCACATTCCCATCCAAAAGTTTATTTCTTTGATTATGTTCGTGGAAGGAACTTTACTAAACTTCTCAGTCTTTATGCATTCAAGGAATATGAAAAAGATTCTGTACTTCTGATACATATGCAGGGGGTATCATTACATAAAGAGGAATATTTAATGAATGAATGACTTCCCTTATTATTAGGCATGGCATTGCCTAACTGAGAATTTCTGAAGGACCATCTGCCAGGAGGAATCTATTTCAATGACAACCATCATATTGGAACTGCCTTATTTTTTTAGAGGGATTTTGTGTGTATTCTAATTTTATTAGGGAAATTTATTAACAATACAATGCATGAGTTCTTATTTTGTTGGCTGAGAACAGTGATTTTGAATTATAGACAATTTTGAGCATGCCCTGCTTGTTTATTAATATTGGGCTAGTGTAGCAGAAATACTTGATAATATTAAATCAACTTTACTATATTGCTGTTCCCATATAAAAGGAGGCAGTGGCTCAGTGGCTAAGATGCTGAGCTTGTCGATTGAAAGGTCGGCAGTTCAGCAGTTCAAATCCCTAGTGCTGCATAATGGGGTGAGCTCCCGTTACTTGTCCCAGTTTCTGCCACCCTAGCAGTTCTAAAGCACGTAAAAAATGCAAGTAGAAAAATAGGGACCATCTTTGGTGGGAAGGTAACAGTGTTCCGTATTCCTTTGGTCTTTTGCTGGCCACATGACCACGGAGATGTCTTCAGACAGTCCTGGCTCTTTGGCTTTGAAATGGAGATGAGCACCACCCACTAGAGTTGGGAACGACTAGCAAGCATGTACTAGGCAAACCTTTTCCTTTACCTTTTATTCCCATATATGATATATGGGAATAGCAATAGCAGTTAGACTTATATACCGTTTCACAGGGCATTACAGCCCTCTCTAAGCAGTTTACAGAGTCAGCATATTGCTTCCAACAAGGTGGGTCCTCATTTTACTGACCTCAAAAGGAAGGAAGGCTGAGTCAACTTTGAGTCAGTCAGGATCTCACTCCGGTCAGTGAGCTAGCTTGCAATATTGCACTCTAACCACTGAGCCACCATGGAATGACTTTGGGAGACAGAAGGAAAAGCCACAGCTTAAACAACTATAATGGAAGTGGATGGCCTTATGGGATAAGGGGAAGAGATACTGTCTGGGGGAAAAAATCAGACAAATGAGGTAGGAGACCACAATGAATTAATGGTTAGAGGAAGAAATTTAGGAAGGATTTGCCTTAATTGTTCAGGTAGTTAAAAGTGGCAGCTGTAAGTTTGTACTTTTAGACTTGCAACTTTGTGTTAATGGAGTCTCGCAATAAAATAGAATTAGCTTATCTAGTCCTGTTTCCTGTCTGATCAGTGGTGGGTTGCTCCTGGTTCGGCCCAGTTCTGCAAACCGGTAGCGCCGGCAGTGGGATGCTCTGCCCACCTGCCTGGGATGCTCTGCCCACTCACCTGGGATGCGTCTACGCATGCGCACACCCACACGTGAACCAGTAGCAACGGGTTTTAGAACCCATTATTATGTCTGATCTATCTGGAAAGGCTGATATCAACAGTCTGATAAGCAAAATTTGAATTTGAAAGATGAGTGGTGGCAAAAGTTAAATTTGGAAGAGTAAATGTGGAGGGCAGGAAGGAAACTTTCAGATTTGCAACATTCTATAAAGTAACCTTACAATGAAAATAGAGCTGATACTCCTAGTTGTGCTTTTTGTCTGGACTACTTTATAAGGCTAATAGTATTACTATGTAGAAATTGAATTGACTTCCACAGCAATGAGGAAACTTCTCTTATGGATAATTTTTCAGAATAGGCAGCCAAGCACAACTTGGAATTTCTCAAGGTAAGCTTCCAGGAGGAACCTATTACAATGGCAATCTTCATATTGAAATATTCTCAGCCTGCCTTTCTTATCCATATCCATATGTGCAAGCCTTTGCTTACCTGCTTCATTTTCTATTGGATAATGAAATGGATAGGTGACTAGAGCAAAAAAAATATCAAAAATGAATTGGCAAGGAGAGGTGTCTTATCTAAGAACTCAACAAATTCTGGAACAAACTTTGGCTCGAATCTATCAAAAGCAGTATTATCATACTTTCTAAACAAGACTTAAGTTTTCTAACATAAGTAGATGTTACAATGCATAAGACTATTTTAAAGTATGTCAAATTATGGCTTTCATATTAAATATTACATGCTCTCAGGAGAAATTCAGATTTGAAATATTAACACTTTTTTATATGAATAAAACATTGTTTTATTAAAGCTTATATTTTTTAAAGACTAACAACAACAACATCAAGGTGGAATATCTCTCCAGCTCTTTTCACAGAAAGATACCCTGTGTACAAATGACACAAATGCCCATCTGTTGCTACCTTGATTTAAAAAAGGAGCAAAAATAACATCAACCTTAACAAAACCATCTCAGCTTGATACGAATGTGCTTCATGCTGTAGTCTGCTGTATATTTTTGAACAATTCTATTCTTGCCATATTTTAAAAATACTAGCTTTTTGATCTACCATTTATTATATTCTAGAACAGCAGTTTATACAAAATGAAAATAATCTCATTTTCATCAAGGTTTGAAAGATCAGCTGGAATAAGGGGGTTATGATTAGTCTTGCTCAGTATTGTATACTGACCTTCCTTTATCAAGTCAATAGGAGGCAACAAACAATCAGGGGTTTACATTGCAGCCTACAGACTTGTATAGGTAGAGCCCAATGGATCATGGGGATTTAATTTTCCCAAAATTTTCTCTGCTAAAATACAATTGCTTTCTACATTGCCATCAGTTTCAGGACTGGCTTTAATCCATCACATACACCATGGTGAAAAAGAAAGAAGTAAGTTGCTCACAGGTGATTAATGGTCAGACGAATTTGCCCTTTTCTCTACATTCCCACATTACATTGTTTGCTTGGTGTGTGTGTGTGTGTGTGTGTGTGTGTGTGTGCGCGCACACACACACACACGCATGCATTATGCAAGATGTGCTAATAGTTTTGATACAAACAAAGAAAAAAAACCTCAAAGTATATTTTCTCTTTTTAATTCTACATTGTCTGAACAAAAATATCAGACTAATCATTAATAATTTCCAATTGTTCAGCTGGTGTTTTTGTTCAACTAATCCAAATTCTTTTTAAAGTACCATATGACCAGATAATAGTGAGAAATTGAGAAATCTATTCAATGCGGGCCATTAGATGCATACTGAAAAAATACATCTGTAAGCTTTATGGATATGCAATAGATTTTGATGTGCTGAGGCATATGATGGGAATTGTTTATCTACCCCAACATACCAGATTGCTTTCTTGCACTAGAGAGAAAGGAATAGTATTCTGATTTACTTTTATGGAGAAGAGTTATAAGAACCAGTTTTATTCTGCTCAACTTTTATTTCTTTCTTTAGAAATTTCAGTGAGTTCTTGGCATTGCATTTGGAAAATAAGCTAAAATATCCCAACGAATGAACATATAATGTAAGTAACTAATTAATGAACTATTTTAAATGTGTAAACTGGGGAGAGGAGTCTCCTTAAGTTTGAAAAGTATTAGGAGTTATCTGAAAATACAGGTTTCTTTTTTCTCCCCTATGTGGTTACCAGTGAAAGTTATTACTTCCTCTTCCAACATAATTTCCCTCAGTCTTGTCTCGAATTTAAGTTCCAAAATATGTACTTTCTGATTCCTAAATAATTTTTGACAAGACTTTATCAAAATGCATCTGGATGTTTGGCACATTTACAAATTAAAAATGAATAGTGTAAACATCCTGATTGATATTTGCATGTTGAATCCATCCACTCAATACAGCATTTAGGTCTTATTGCAAATTCTTCTGATTAATTTTGGGCTGGTGATCTATTCTGGGACAAAAAAAGTTTCATCTTTATTAATTGAATGTCAATCTGTGACATGAAATGAATTATTCTGGTTATCAAAATGCATTAATATTCATGTTATATAAAGTAGCAGAAACAGCTGGGTTGAAGTTTAGAGTATTCTCACCCACAGTGCAGAAATTACTGTATCTTGATTTACTCAAATTAGTAATTAAGAAAGCATATAATTGCTCCAAATTACCAGCCTTGCAATTTACACACTTTCTTGGAAATGAGGATTGACAGTTCTAGACTATAAGTTAAGTACTATGAAAGCAGAGAAGTTGCCTCAAGCATTTTAGTAAGGAAAAAAAGAGCATTAGAGAAGTAGAATAAATTAAAAGTTTTTTTGTATAAACACATAAATAATTCATGGGTCATTTGAACTCCAAATTGCAGTTCTTTAATTTTAGAAAAATTACAGAATGTTGCACAGTGATCCTTTAATGGCGTTCTACCACTAATGGTACAAAGTACATTGCTTTAAGTCTCATCAATTCATAAGTAATAGATAAAGATCTCCCCACTTTTTCCCTTTCTAAGTAATTTGGCAGGTTGCATGACTCAGCTTAGCTTAAACACTTGGAAGTTACTGAATTCTGATGGAGAGTTAAGCCCATGCTCAAATGTCTCCAATTCATGAAATTTAGTTTCCTGTCTTTTACAGTCCTCAGAAGAATAAAAAGCAATTGCATATTAGACTGGATATTCAATGTTCTCTAAAATACAGAAGAGGAGAAAGAGAAGGAGAAAGAGAAGAAGAAAGGGAAGGGGAAGGAGAAGGGGAAAGGGAAGGGGAAGAAGTAGGAGAAGGTAGAGAAGGGGAAGGGGAAGGAAAAGGGGAAGGAAAGAGGAAAGGAATAGAAGAAGGGAAAGGAGAAGGAGTAGAAGAGAAAGAGAAGGAGAAGAGAAGGAGGAGGAGAAGAGGAAGGAGGAGGAGAAGAGAAAGGAGAAGGGGAACAGAAGGGGAGGGGAACGGGAAGAGGAAGGAGGAGGAGTAGGAGAAGAAGGGGATAGGGAAGGGGAAGGTGCTAATTTTCCTACCCCAAATAAATACTTTCTTAAAATAATCTTAAACTGATTATTTTACCTGAGCATGGAAGGAAAGGGAGCAGTAAATCATCTTGTACATACAAAACTTTTTAATGTATACTTTTCCTGACACATAGAGGTAACTTCCCTCAAGTGTACTTTGTTAAAAAAGATAATAAATTTGTGTGTGAGAGAGGGGGAGGGAGGGAGATAGATAGATTATGCTTTATTACTGAATTTTGCATAGTATTTTATTAAACTTTTAAACACATTTAATTTTTTTTTTAAGTATGTGTCCTTAATTGTGTTCTCTTACTTTAAGGAGGTAGCAAAGAATAATATAAGCGTCCATAAATCTGATAATAAAATATGTAAATAAATTAGTACAATGTTTGTATGACAAAATTATTTGGAGGCCTTAATATTTAACCCTGCCTCAACATATAACTCTTTGTAGGATACTATAGAACTGCCCCGTTTTGCCTGACATCAGTAGGAGCGGATAGGTTTCTGTATACTTTTCAATAGTATAGTATAGTATCCTTATCTTATTTATATTCCTGAAAGTATTTAGGTATAAAGAAAACTGAACCGATTACCCAAATAATAACAGTCAATAATCATGCTAAATAAATCTGTCAACTCATTTTTGTCCTATCTTTGTTTTCTGAGAAGATATTGCACTATTAAAAAAGTTATAGAAAAGCTATAAGCCCAGATCAAATTAAAAGAAAATTTGAATTGTAATGTAGCACTTTTCAAACATGTAAAAGAAAGGAACTTTTAAGAATCATATGGCAAGGATAATCAGCTAAATTTTATCTGAAATAATGTACCAGTTTTCAAGTGAAAGACCTAATAAAGAAAATTAAGATGGTATAAAACTACAAAATAACAGTATTAAAACCCTAAGCAGGTTTTAATATTAAAAAGAAGATTTCTTGAATGAATGAATGAATCCCACAAGCATTTATATTTTCATTGCTTCATGATAATGATAAACAAAATAGTAGTTTGATAAAGCTTCCTCTTTGGGGAACACATATGAAAAAGGAATTCAATCATGCCAGCTTCACATTTTTTATTTTGCTATATTCATCTGAGCTAGGGCTTGTATTTGCACCTGATATCACCAGCACAAATGAAAAGTGATGCATAAAGATAGGCTGTGGGATGATGTTGAAGACAAGTTAATTCTATACTTCCAGCTAAATCCCTGTTTAAATGCAGTATAAAAATGAAAAGGCCATATACCACAAATGTAGATCTACCTTTCTTTCTTTTAGAACTGTACTGCTGAAGAGAATGTAAATAGTATCAGATATGGCTTCTTCAATTACAATTATTATTGCCCATGTAATCACCTTTAAAATAATAAAATGTAGACCCATTTCACCAAATGAGTGAAGAGAGAGAGAAAAAACTGGGTTTTGTCAGGAGAGTTTAACTTAGGAAAAGGAAGAGACAGAAGAGACAGAAAGGAAAATAGCCAAGAGAGTCTGCTGACTGATTGCTACTGTTAACTCTTTTTCTGAATGTGGCTGATTGCCCATTGAATAGAATTGGAGCATTGCTTCAGATGGCTAAGCTGAAGTAGCTTTAGGGGACATATAAGCAACTCAGTTCCCCAGACATTGTGTGCACAGAACAGATAAGTAAGTGAATTTTTCAAGGGACTTCATTGGAGGAAGAAGGGAAAAAGACTAAGAGTAGTAAAGTTGATGGAACAAAAGTTAGACCACAAATCGAGGACTTCACGGGGCAGATTGTAACAAACATCAAAAGAGTCTCATCACAATCTAAAATAATTTATTGTAATAATGTTTTGTTGAGAAACAAACTATTTAAGTACAATAAGCAAAAAAAATCTGACATAATATATAGCATAGTAAGTAATTACTTATCAAGCAATTGCTTAATGCTTAATGAGGGAAAAGAAAGTTAAATTCAATGCGGATATGCAGGAAAGTAAACACTGAGGCTGAGTTCAGTTTCTTCAGAATAGAGATAAACTTCTACAGAAATATGGAGGAGTTCACAAATTTCCCACTGTGAGAGGCTCAGCAAGTTCTTAATTTTACTTCTTTGAAATCCTTTGGAAATTGTTATTTGGAACCTTCATGGTCTTCCATGTAACTGTGACAACCCTGGCCTTTTGGAACCATGCTGCTATTTCACTATTTAGTTGTTAATAATTTTGCGTTGCCCTATTGATAGATTTGCTAGGGGGTTCATTCAATATGAGAATTCCTGGGAAATGTTAGTACTTAAAGTGAATACTTTTGAATCAAGCAAGACATGAGTGAATGCAAATAACTAATACCAGGAACTCATCAAGTAAACCACCCTGTCTCATCTGCCAGCTCTGAAAGCTTTGCTTCCAATATCCTGTTTTCATTATTCTATACACTGCTGAGCTAAATCCCGTAGCTAAGCTGGTTTGGTTTCTCAGTTAGGTCTGCCTCATTCACTGATTGCAGTGATTGGAACTGAATAAAAAACTGAGATATGTCTTGAACAACTTACGGAGTTCCCGAAAACTTCTAGCTTATGTTTTATTGGGAAGGAATCCTGCAGAAAATGGAGATGGGCCACAAAGAAGAGTTCCCTCCAAAGTTGCACAAATCATATAAACCTATTTTTGAGACCTGAATGGACAATATGGCCATTGTGCAATGTGCAAGCAGCTATGTATATGATAGTTTCCACATGAATTGCTTCTCTACAATTCTTGCCCTGTATCAGGGGTGAAATCCAGCAGGTTCTGACAGGTTCTGGAGAACTGGTAGCGGAAATTTTGAGTAGTTCAGAGAACTGGCAAATACCACCTCT
>JANHGD010002842.1:78812-94753 GCA_027560375.1 Imantodes cenchoa
ACGTACTTGACAAATAAATAAATAAATAAATAAATAAATAAATAAATAAATAAATAAATAAATAAATAAATAAATAACTGACTGACTGACTGACTGAATGAATGAATGAATAAATAAAGTTCAGAAGTAGTCTTTGAGAAACATAGTTTTTCCAGGCTACTAAGGGGGGGGGGGGCAACCATTTCCTCTTTTTTCATTGCTTATCCCTGAAATTTATTTTGCCCTAGTAGAGCCTCTGCTAACCTGATAAATGGAATAAGCAGGGATTGGGGAAGGAGAGACTTCTCCATGTTTTCGCTTACTTTAGTATTTAAGGCAGAAAGGAACTGCAGGGAAGATTCTTAGATGAACATTATGAGTATCTAATACTTGTATTTCACACCTTGACTACATCACACCCAAATTTCATAGGTCATGAATCTTAAAGAATCAATTGAATGTAAGTATTTTGTAAATAATTTTACTGAATTAATCATTTAACTTTGTCCTTTGAAAGCAAACTGTTGATCTGAAAATATGCAGAATGTCATTCTTCTTATATGATCATCCTGCAATGTTTATGTAAAATTATACTGATATTATGGTCCTTTGCTGCATCAGAATGATGTTGCTCAATGAATATTTAAAGCTGAGATGAAAAGTCCAACTCTAAGCAAAGAAATTCTGTAAAAGAAAACTGCTTTTAGATGATTGAATTATGCAAATATGAGTCATTCTAACCACAGCTGATTTTCACATTTATCACGAGAATAGCATTAAAATTTCAAATGACACAAAAAATGACACCTTCCTATCTATAATTCAGCACTAATACTGTCTAAAGAAGCTTCCTTTTTGCACAGAAACAGTGCAAAATGACCCATTCATTTAAAGCAGAGGCCACTTCTAATATAAGAAGTGATGATCACACATAGCAAAGTGCTATTATCTTCTCTAAATCTGAAGAATTCAAGACAAGGTGTGAAGTTTGAATTATTCATATATTTCATGGGTGCAGCAAATGCAAGACATTGATTATTCAAATTATTTTGAGATGTTTTGCACTTCACTAATTAAGATTATTCTAATCATTTCTGTGTACGAAAAGTGAAATTCATTTGCAGTCAAGAACTGTGAAAAGGTTATAAATCATATTCAAGTCATATTTCTATGGAGAACAAAAGAGGCATGAAGTTTCTCCATTTTTTTCCTCAACAACCTTTTGAGGTAGATTGGTCTTAATCCAATTTACTTTCCCAAATCCATGGCTAAGGGTGGAATTAATCTGGGTCTTCTTGGTTCTAACCCAACCCTTTAATGACTAGATCACCTTCGTTCTTATTGCAAACTGCATCTGTGAAAAAAAAAAGTGCCTTAAAAAAATGAAGTTGACTTTTCATGGGTGGGTGAGTGGGAATTCCAGCCTGGTTTTCCCATTCTAAGCTTTTTAGCTGCTATGTCTTCAGTCTGGTTTTCCTATTCTAAGCTTTTTAGAAACATAATACTATGTATCTGCAATTAGGAATCTTCATGGCTTGGATAAAATTATCTAAGTGATTTACATATTGCCTTTCCTCTATATCAGGGGTGTCAAGCTCACATTGTCATGGTGGTGTCACGTGACATGTCGGGACTTTTCCTCCCTTTGCTAAACCAGGCGTGGTCATGGCCAGCACATGATGCATCCAGCCTGCAGGCCTCGAGTTTGACAGCCCTACTCTACATCCTTGTCTTTTCTTCCCCAACTCTCTGCTAGTTGTGAAAAGAATTTCTCCTCTTTTCCCACCTAGCACAGAAACGTACAAAACTAAAGATGTTAAAGATAAAAGCAAAGGAGTTTTCATCCAGATCTTGACTGGTCTGTCAGGATGCCTGGTGCTCTGAATTTGCATTGAAGTTAGAAATCCTAAGTTTATTTGCAATGTAAATTATAAGACATAGCTATCCCTATCCACATAAATATGGATATATGTAGGATTGAGAGGAAAGAGAGAAAATGGATAACTAATGTATGTAACTCATTATTCTGTATATGATATTTATAGATAGATAAGTAAATATGTAAGGTGACCATGTCTACTTTTGTCTCTGCCTCTGTTCATTACTGGTATACTGTATGAACTCAATATATCCTTAAGGATAATTTTGTACTTGTAGTTTATTTAGGAAAAGCACCAGAAATCATAATTCGACACTATAGGATTTGGGTGATAAATGAATGGGAAAAAACAAAACCAATAAACTTCCCCTATAATAGTTTTCAGTTTTCTTTTCTATCTCATAGGAGAAACAAACTCAAATTATTTGCTGCCATCAAGTGGCCATCAGTTTTTTTGCAGCCTAGGTATAATATATCTGATAAATTGTGATCTATTACTAAAATTATATAATACACTTCTCCGTAAGGAGACATAAGGAATACCAGCACAACACCAACATTAAGAGATATTTAAAAGACATTTAGTAACTGGAGTGCAGCTCCCACTATTTCAGTAATTACATTTTTTAAAATAAGATTTGTTCTGTCTAAATTTCTAGCACCTTGAACCTCAAATTTTGATATAGCATGAAATTAAGAGCTATCCTTAAGATGCATATATTGAAAATATGTTAAATTTGAACTTGTGGATTTTCCTTTGAGGATATCAACAGCAAAAATTGGAAAGAATAGCTCTTGTTACTTTGCTTGTTTACACAATCTGTAATGCAAAGCTATGAACTGGGAATCAATTTGAAAGCATGGATGAATGGCTATTAAATACAGTAAATCAGAAATCACCGTGACCAATACTGAGAAATGTCAGATATGCTTGACTTGTTTAATTTTACTCAAAGAATGTGATCTATTCTCTATCTCTCAATTACTCTTTATCTATCTATCTATCTATCTATCTATCTATCTATCTATCTATCTATCTATCTATCTCATCTCATCTCATCTCATCTCATCTCATCTCATCTCATCTCATCTTATTTCATCTTATTTCATTTTATATCTATTTTCCCCTCTCCAAGACAAGATGGATTTCTTTTAATCATTTTACAGGCTCCATAACAAACCAGACAGAAGATAACAGAGTGAATCAATATTCTTACTATGTAACCATCATTTATTACGGTTGGTTGTATAGTCAAAAGTTTATACTGGATTTGGGGGTTTTGTCCTCCTATTTAGTCCTTCCCAGAGTTCTGAGGTAGCCAGATCCCAATTTAACAATACTAAATGAATCATTACAGTATGTAAGCTTTTAATTCAGTTGCAAAACTGCCTTTTGCAACTGACTGATGGAAATTTTGTCCTTTTCAATGATGTTCAAGTGGCGCTCCAAATGTTACAGAATTGCACCCAAGACACCATTACGATTGGTACTACTTTTGCTTTCGTTTGCCACAGTCATCTTGCTTGCATTTGCAAGTTTTATATTTTGTGTTTTCTCCAGATTTTCTCTTTCTCTTCTATTCTGATGTTTCCAAGTATTCTAATGTTCACTACAGACTTTTTTAAAAAAATCTTTCTTATTAGGAATTACTAGGTCTGGAATGTTGCCTAGCAAATGCTTTGTCTGTTTGAATTCTAAAGCCCCAGAGCACTTTAGCCTCTACATTTTCTATTACTGTATCTCTTTTGTGGTCCCATGATGGTGGTGGTAGTGGTGGTGGTGGTGATGGTAATGGTGATGTAGTAGAATGCTTTGTATTAGACAGATATAGGAAGCAGTGCATATAGAAGAGGCATTTGAGGAATCTTGCAATTTTTTCCCATATACCGTATTTTCAAAATCTAAGTGTGAAACATAAATAGCTAGGAGATTCATGCAGAATTCTAGAAATTCAGCCAGCCAAACAAATCAGTGTTGGGAAGTAGAACCAGGAGATGGCACCAGTGTCCCTTCTATATGTAAAGCTTTCTTTACATCTGGACTCTAGCAGGGACTATTTCTGTCATGGAATATGTGCTGCATTTTTTAAAGTTGATTTTTTTAAAATTTCCTCCAGTCCCAACATTCATGCAATGAAGCCTTTTTGGATATTTAGATTCATATAATAGGGGAGGTTCTTGATAGCAAAGAACATAGTTTTCTGTCCAGCCGGTGACCAAATGTCCATCAATAGTAAAGGAAATATGTCTCTATCTGTCTAACTGATCTAATGCTGTTTAGGTAGGATTATTTGTTGCCTATTACTATTAATTAATGATATCTGGATGAAGATACTAAAGGTCAGGAAAGAGAAATGATTGGAGCAATGAAAGAGGAATGAATAAGGACATGAATAAACAGCAAACTAACATTTTTTAAATAAAAAATAAAAAAACAGGAGAGTCTCATAAATTAAGGGATTATACTGGATTATACTTCAACTAGCATATTTTGTTAAACATTATAATAGATCCCACTTCATTAAATGCATAGAATAGCTATAAAACTTTTTTGCTTTTTTGTTTTGTTTTTTGCTACCATAGGCTACTATGTCTCTCCTGTTACAACATTTACAAAGTATTCAGTGAGAAATTATGAAATAAATAGCATATCTTCTACTTATTTGTCAGTAAATAAATGCAGATAGATCTGGAAGTATAGTCATGCTGGCAAAAATCAATGAAGTTAATATTATTACTATTGCTAGTAGTAGGAACAATAACTGGTAGTAAATTAGTAGTAATTACTAATAGCAATTAATAGCAACAAAACAATGAGATGTACCAAAACTGACAGTAACTGAAAACTTCACTCCTAACTCAGATTAAGGGAGAAAATATGTGATGGCTTTTTCCTTTTCTTTTAGAAAAATTCCAATTAGCATCTGAAGCTGCACCGAGTAAACCTTAAAGATGCTCCAACCTATGTCTTTGCATAACTGAAGCCAAAAATGTTATTAGAAAACATGAGTCATGCTAAAATAGGAAGCAGGCCAAGCAATTAATTCATTCACTAAAGGAGAGGGACTGTGAAATTTTTATGACAACGTTTTGAAATATGCAATATGGAGGCATAAAGAAGTGAGTCTGGTTCTATATATGGACTCTGAAAAGATAATAGAAGTAATTATGAAAAAGCCATAAAAGGAAAAAAAATAGGATACATTTACATTGAGCCATACATTGCCTAATTTTCCTCTCTCTCTCTATCTATCTATCTTTCTCTCCCCTCCATTCATCTATTAAAATTCTCAAAGCCTAGTCCTTTGGAATAATCAGGGTAATAGTTTTACGATCTTTTCTATATAAAGTTCAGTGACCAATCTACCTTTTTTGAAGATTTTGTATACTTTGTGCCATTTTTTAAATTTCATAAATAAAATGTATTGTTGTTTGGAATGTTTAGAAATTAAGCTTTAAAACAGTGTGGTCTTTAACAAGCTGGTCAGGTATAGTGGATCACAACTCAGATATATGACTTATTTCCACTGAAATTATGTTGTACTTAAAAGAAGAAAAAAATCAGTGTTTCTTTCTTAACTGAGTGAGAATGGTTGAAAATGTCATTTTCATGGGGTTGTTGGTTTTTGTTTTTGTTTTTGCATAGAACTATAACAAATAAAGGGGGAATTACAAATCAGCAGATAAAACTCATAAATATTGTTTTAAAAATAAACAACTATAACTTCAGCCAATAGATTCTTGTTACAAAAAAAAAAGGGTTTATAAATTGTGCCAAATCTGTATTGCATAAATTAGATAGTAAATTTCATGTGCTGCCATTAAGATTGCAAAACTCAGAGGTATCCTTAGAATGGGTCCTATATTAATTGATTTGGTAAGTTCCACTGAATTCAGTGAAGTTTATTTCTCAAGAAACCTGCACAGGAATCAATTGTAAGACTACATAGATAAGTATATAGCTATTTTAAAACGAAATTTGCTACTGATCTATTACCCTTCTCAAACTTGTGATTGAATTAGAAATTCTTTTGAAGTGTGAATTAATCTTTCATTGACCACACATATTAAATCTGAAATTATCATCAACTTTCCCCTTGAGATTATATTATATCTTTTAAGAAGATAGTTCTATGTATATTTACTCATAATTAGTTCCTCTGAGTTTAATAGGACTTTTTCCCAGTAAAAGTAGAAAGGACTATAATCTAATAAAATTATAGGTTTTTCATAAGCCTATTGTGATGTAGAATAATTCCTGTCATGTATACATATATCCATTGACACACTGACACTCAAAGAAGACAGAAATATAAGCATATTTAAATGATTTTTTTGCTACAAACTGTACCCCTCCCCTTCCATAAGTAAGTAAATAAGATAAGTAAGTAAGTAAAGGCATGAGGCTTATTAAACCACAGCTTTAATTCCTGAACATGGCTTAGTCTCCTTCAGAATTTTCATTACAGGAATGCAAAATTCATTCAGGCATAATTCATGAACCAGAGCCAAATGCAAGAGTACAAGAGATTGGAGCAGATTCTTGAGAAAATACCAAAGCAGCTGAAAAATTCAGGGTAAGCAACTCAATAAATTGATTTAAAATATGCATTAAAAACAAATCCTACCAATGTGTATATTTGATGGAAATATGTCAGAACATATTCAAAGGGTAGAGCTGGTTGCAAGAAACATCTACAGAAGGAATGGATAATAATATAGCAATATTAGGACAAATATGCAGGCAAACACAGGTAGTCCTGGGCTTACGATCACAACTGAGCCCAAAATTTATGTGGCTAAGTGAGACATTTGTTAAGTGAGTTTGTGCCATTTTATGACCTTTCTAGCCACAATTTTTATATGAATCACTGCAGTTGTTAAGTTGATAACACCATTTTAAAATGACTCTGACTTCCCCATTGACTTTGCTTGTCAGAAGATTACAAAAGATGATCACATGACCCCAGGACACTACAACTATCATAAATAGGAACCAGTTGCCACGTGGTCTGAATTTTGATCACATAACCATGGGGATGCTGCAATGGCCGTAAGTGTGAAAAATGGTCATAAGTCACTTTTTTCCCATGCCATTCTAACTTTGAATGGTCACTAAATGAACTGTTGTAAATTGCGGATGACCTGCACTTGGTATTCATGGAGACTTTGGAGTGGAATCCTATTTAAAAAATTATAACAAAACAAATCAAAATAATTAATAATTTCAGAGATAGTAACTTGAGAAAAAAGTCACATATTTCCTCAAAATGTTAGAAAATAGTATGTGAAAGTATATTATCTCTTAAACACTAATAGGATTGAGTAAAGTTTATTTTATAATAGAGGACAATGGGACTATTAAACAAACATAGTAAATTATTGTCTCCTGGGAAATTAGCATTTAGAAGCTATTTAGGAAATGCTACTGGAACTGATGAACCTAGAACATTAAGCTTCAGTTTTCTAGAGAGCTTCAGTAGTAGGCAAGGTTTAATTATATGCATTTATGGTTCCATAAAGAAGCCTTGCAGTATGTGTGTCTGTAAAATCAGAACTCTTAATCAACATCAGACTGGACCTTGGAAAAAAATCTAATTTGTTTTTCCTTAGCAACACTTTTTAAATTTATTTTGATCATTTTTTTCAAAATGTAGTTTTGATGCCTTTAGAACGGGGCTGTCAAACTCGTGGCCCATGGGCCAGATGCATCATGCACTGGCCATGCCCACACCCAGTTCAGTGAAGGGAGAAGTTGCGATACATCACATGACGCCGCCATGATAATGTCAGTTTGACACCCCTGCTTTACAGCAAAATAGAAGAAACTCAGAAAATTTTCATTTTTCAGGTAATTCTTTTCACTAATTTAGAATTTGTGAAAGAAAAAGTACTGTAGCAATCCCTCTTGTAATTATTATTTTATGGAGCCCAGCTAAGAGGCAGTCCTGGGACAGAATAGAGCAGGAAACATTTAATTTATCCTTTTATTTATAGGATGGATCCAATCTAGATTAAAGCCCTTTATGCTTGCTTGTAAGCAAAGTCTTTGTTAATTGCGCAACATGTGTCCCTATCCCAAGAGAGGGTCTTTCTAAAGACAGCATGGAAAGTAACCCCCTAGATCAATCCTTTTCACTAATGGAAGTAATTAATATTAATAGTCAAAACATAATACCTAGAGTTAGTTTATTAATTTGCATTTTAGCTCACATTCCTGTTTATGAAGTAAAAATTGCACTATTTAAATGAACTTTCTGACTAAAATATCTAAAGATACAAAAGTAAAATTATTTGATGGACACCTGCCTGCCTCACTGCCCTGTTGCATTCCAACAGAGTTGGCTTGCTTTGGTCCATCAATTAAAACAATGTTACATAAGACTTAGGAAACAAGTCTTTTCCATTGCTGTGCCTTCCTCTGGAGATCTGTATGAGTTTTCTCTTTCTGCCTTCAGGTGATCTTTTCAAATCTGCTTCCCCCACTCCACCCCTTTGTCTTTGGTTGGGATATTTTAGGCAGATCCTTTGTAGTTGGTTGTGCTCAGGTGTGTGAAAGAATGGTATGTTTTTCTTTTTAGGGTTGTTATTTTTTTAATTATTTGGATTTTGTGAAGCCGCCTAGATATATTTTTCAGTTGGCTATCCAAGAGAAAATAGTTAATTGAATAAATAATGAATTGAAGTGACTGAATGGCTGGCTCAAGGTACCATACTGATGGGGTTACTGAATCAAGGCAAAGCTTCAAGATCCTATAGGGCTGTGATGCACATATGTACAGAAAATGGCCCTGAAGTAGATGTGGGTATGTACATATGTATGTATGTATTGGTTAGAATGCAGTATTGCAGGCTAATTGAGCTCACTGCCAAGAGTTCGATCCGTTCAAGGTTGACTCAGCCTTCCATCCTTCCAAGTTTGGTAAAATGAGGACCCACTTTGTTGGGGGCAATATGCTGACTCTAAATATAAGTCTATAAATCTATAAGTCTATAAGTATAAGTGCTATAGCTATGACTGCATAGCTCCCCATCTTACATATGAACTTTGGGCAGCTAAGAATAAACATTGAGAACAATATAGGAAACCTCTACAAATCAAATAAACACCCCCATCCCCAAAATAGAATTTAAATTACCATAAAACAATAAACATGGCACCATATATGGCTTCACTTACACCAAGAACCAGTGTTTGGCCAGGTCCTCATAGCTTTCAAGAAGACTAGAAGGTTCAGTACCTTCCGGCTCTTAGGGGGAAGACTGTTCCATAGGACAGGTGCTGCCACAGAGAAGATTCTCAGTCCCACACAATGGTATTATTTAATAGCGGGAACCTGGGCCATACCCACCATGTTGGATCAGGTTCCGCTCCCTCATGTGCATATGTAATGTGGTTTAATGGATTCATTAAAATTCCCCAGCAATTCCCCTGTGCTTCAGCCAAATCCCTCTCAGATGGCTGATTGGACCCATTTACAAACTCCCCCCCAGACGTGCCCAGAACTGGTTCATCCTCCACCGAGCTGACTTCTGGAGAGATATCTGGGGAAGCATCTGGGAGAATAATTGCATCTGGTAAGATAAACAGAAGCCTCAATATATACAGCTTTATTCCACTTAAAATATGTATACTGTATACAGATTTGTGTACAATCAGCTTGAAGACTTGCATGAATAAGAACTTTAAAATGATTAATATATAAGAAAAATATCACTTTAAATTAAAGTTCACATAAAAACATGCAGTAATGTAGAACAGAGAAGGACATTATATGTACAGGCAGGGGTGGGTTCCTACCGGTGCGCCTCGGAGCTCCATTCCAGTAGGAGCCCGCCGATTGCATAATTGCACACGCGACCGCTTTGTCGGGCTGTGGACGCCGCCATCTTTTTAAAAAACAATTTCAAGTTTTTTGGCTCTCTGTGCATGCGCAGAAGTAAAATTGTCCCTCTGCGCATGCGCAGAGAGCCAGAATTGCACAACAGGATGCAAGAGGACGCAAGAGGATGCAAGAGGATGTGTGCATAGCAAGCATGTGTGGCGCGTGGTCGCAATGCGCATCGGTAGCGAAAGGTAAGTGGAACTCACCTCTGGTACAGGGCAACTTATAGACACAGTTAATTATACAGTGGGAGCAAATAATGCAGAATAGAGGTACTTTGCATTTTTGCTGAATAGAATGCAACATTTGGTTCATTCCTGTTAGTCATGTGGCAATAAGAAAACAATCCCCTTATTTAAAAGGCCCATTGGAGAAATGCAAAGGTAGACAGTTTCTGTGCTTTTATGATGAAGTAAAAATGGGTAATTTGACAGACTTTTATCATGCTGCAGTTGCAAAGTTAAGATCAATCTTTGATGAAGAGAAAAGCTTGAAAAGGAAAGGCAAAAGCAAAAAGCAACTTGTAATTTATTATACAGATTAAACATCTGACAGGGTTTTCCCAGGAGGTATAGAATGGGTACTGCTGTGCTTATGAATTGCCCATGAATGGCTATGCAGAGTAATTTTTTTTAGTGGTCAAACTAAGATTTTGATAGATAGCTATGATTTCCAAGTATATTAGATGAAAAAGTGCTGCCTTTAGGGAGCTGTTGCATATTAGCAGTACATAAAGCTGAAACTAAAGTATATAAATACATGAGTTACCTCTTTCTTTCTTTCATGCATTTCATAGCAAACAATTGGCATTAAAAGACAGCCAATACTTTGGTGGCCTAATCTTCATAAACCTTCTGATGGGTTTTAAAAGGTTAAAGTCTGCTCACTATTATGAGCTTTGCAGTAATAGCAAATTAACTACTCATGCAATTGAGCAATCTTTTCAGAGTTTATGCTTTTTCCACTCCTGAAGTGTTACTGGGACTAAATTACTCAAGGAAAGATATCCGGGGGGAAAAATTAAGAGATGTGAAATATTAATTACATAAGTAGAATGGAAAAAGGAAAGCTACATCTAAAAAAATGGGATTAAAACAGTGAAAATAAATATTGCTACTGAGAATATATTTATTTAGGCATACACTATGCATATTAGACACAATGAAGTAAAAATTATAACAGATTACAGAGTTGGAAGGGACTTTGCAGGTCGTCTATTCCAACCCTCTGCCCAAGCAGGATATCCTACATCTGCCTCTACCTAGGATTGAACTCACAATCTCCTGATTTTTTTAGGCAAGAGCTCTACCTCTAGGCCACAGCAACTGCTCTTTCTCTTTCTAGATTTTGCAAAGTTGCTATGAGGATCAGTTCATTTGTGCCATTTGATTCTAAAAACTGTGGCTCTGATGAGTGGCATTTCAATTTTTGTAATGATATGGGACTGATGGCCTACTATCTCAACTTTTTGAAATAATTTCCATGGAACCTAATAAATGGAAGCAATGATTTGCATGATACTGTAATTTACCTTTTTTTCCTGCATGATCTCAACATCCATGCATGGACCTTTTTCATAATGGCTGTTTACAAATGCTATTTGACTTCACAGCTGTCTCAGCTGTTCACACAGCTACACCTATGACCTTGCTTGAAACTCACAAGCCAACCCAGTGCACTACATTCAGAACAGCTTATTTTCAGGACTGTCAGGAGCCTCAGGGAATTTCAAAGGTTGCCTTGCCTGCGTTCTTAAAGAAGAGGCAGAAAGTCAGAGAAGAAAAGCAAGGAAATTCCAGCTGAGTCTGGTATGTACAGTATATTCAAAACTGACATTATATTAATATCACAAATGACTAGAATGGATTGTCTTTAAGAATTCTGGCATATTATATAGCTTCATCCATTATTCAAAAGCTTTTCTTTCTGCTTAACAAAATATATGAGTTAGTTATGAGAAACAGAACTGTTTCTTTAAAAGAAAAAAAAAACAATTTCAATTTGACATCCATAAGTGTCTTTGTGTGTGTTTGTCCCTGTCCATACCCTTGTCCCCTAAGGCACAGGTCACCAACCTGTGGTCCGTGGACCACTGGTGGTCCGCGAGAAATTTTTGGTGGTCTGTGGAGAAATCTTGGCCCCTGGGCCAGATATGGCCGAGAGCAATTAATCCCGTCCAGGAAGAAGAAAGGAAAGGAAAGGAAAGGAAAGGAAAGGAAAGAAAAGGAAGAAGAGGAAGAAGAGGAAGAGAAGAGAGAAGAGGAAAGGAAAGATAAGGAAAGGAAAGGACAGGAAAAAAGGAAAGGAAAGAGAAGGAAAGGAAAGGAAGAAGAGGAAAAAGAGGAAATTATGAATTAGGGTCCATGGGATTTAAAATTATGACCTTGGTGGTCCCTGAGGTCCAAAAGGTTGGGGACCCCTGCCCTAAGGTACCGGTACCTGTTTAAGAGCTTGTCCAGAAGTAAAAGTCATTTGATATTTTACATAAACTGGCAATATAGGAAAGAGAAATAAGAGTCTGGTGCACTTCTCCAATGATCATTAATTCCTATAATTTTCTATCTACTTTAATTCTTATTCTGCCTGGCCAGTTATAGATGGTTATAGAAGGTTGTCTCGCTGTATATCTCTCTCTATCTGAAAATGCAAAATATGAGATAAATCTTCTTATAATTCCTTTTTCAAATTGCTGCTTCTTTTTTTAGCAGGCTGCCACTGAATCAATCAATCTCCTCTTAGGGCTCAGTTTAAATGAATGGTGCTCCTCTGTTGCTCTGTAATATTATTACACTCCTTTAGTGCATTGTGACTTTTCAAATATAGCTTCTTAAAATTCTGCTTTGACCTTTCAGCCAGCCTGGAAGTATAACAGGTTTTCTGTTGCTGTTTTTGTTTTTGTTCAATTTCCCTACTGCAACAGGCCAGCTGTTTATTCTGTTTTTTCCTGAGAGATGAAATTGCCAAGCTATGAGAGTTCCATATTTAATGACATAAAATAAAGAATTTTAAAAAAGAATGAGGCATACATGTGCTTATAACCGCTCATGCGCATGCACACACACACACACACACACACACACACACAATTCTGAACTCCCTCTGCTTAATACTTCATGCACTCATTCCTATAGATATCTGTCTCCTCAAACTCATGTTTAACGGTTCCAGATCCACCACATCAATAGGTTTTGGTTCCTAGGCAACAGTTAAGATATCACATACTGATGAGCATTTATCCAATATGATTACATAGAATATTATCAACATAGAAGTAAACAATTCTAACAAGGCCTTTTTTCAATTGGTGCCTTATAGGTAGGTTGAATCAATTTCCCATTTTGGAGATTCTGGGCACTGAAGACCAAGTCAAGAAGAAGAATCACTTCTGGAAGAGATACCTCAGAGATGTTGGATGTTCATCTCCAGAACACCATAATAAAGCAAATCACTTTTTTTTCTCCCAATGCATATAAAAGTTATAGTCACACTATACTATTGTCTATTAGGTGTGCAATAGCATTATGTCTAAAAAAATGTACCTAGGTTGTATATATTCTTCTGGTGAAACCATTATAGATGCACAACTCTTAAAAGAGCCCGTATGAATGTTTTGGCTAAAAATGATTACTATAAATTTGACAACTTAAAGCATTTACGTATCTGTTATGTATGACCTTGGTGTCATACACATAACTTATGACATAAGTCAAGGTATGAATTACAGCCACACACAACGTTCTGCATAACAATTAGACAGAAATCTTTATTATTTTGTATGCACTCTAATAAAGCAAGAATGTCAGCCTGTGATTAGATATGAAATAAAAACAAATCCATAAACCTCTAAATTCTCTAGAATCATGAGATTGAAGCATCTTCTGCCACTGGGAGATGATCATAGTAGCATTGTCTCCCTTTCTAGTCTGCAGTCTCCAAGATATATTACTTTTTTTTTTTAAATCCCAAAAGGGAAAATTCACAACCTGGCTTTAAGATGGAATTCTATGCCAGAAAAGGAAGAGTATAGAAACATTATATATGTATGCACAGAGTCCTGTGCAACACCCAGCTTCTTCCCTACCCTTATCAATAGCACTTAGACTTATATACTGCTTCCTTGGTGCTTTAAAGATCTCTCTAAAAAGTTTGCAGAATCACCATATTGCCCCAACAATCTGGGTCCTCATTTTGCTCACCGCAGAAACATGGAATGCTGAATCAACCTTGAGCTGGTGACATTCAAACTCCTGGAGTGATTTTGGAGCGGAGTTAGCCTGAAGTACTGCATTCTAACCATGGTGCCATGATGGCTTGCCCTTGTTGAAGTCGTCATTACTCCATCTCAGCTTTCTGCCAGTCATAGTTAGGCAAAGATGGGGTTTTAAAAAATTTTGTTACACTATTTTAAAACCAGAAAAGATAGGTGATGTCCAAGTTATGATGCAGGTTCAAAGAAATCCTACAATGCAATCTAAACTCTTTCTACAGCATGTTGGCTTTCAATTAAAATGCAGCCTGTATGTAAAGGAAGAAGTAAGTTATGAAAATCCACAGGTGATGAAGTTTAAAAAAAGGAACTTTTCCTTACAGTCCTGCTATATAGTTTATGTTGCTTGAAAAACTGGTATCTGATGAATGTGTGCGTGCATGCGCGCGCATACACACACACACACACATACACACACACACACCAATGTCCCATGGGTCAAGCAAAAATTCTGTATGTTCTCTATCTTAATTTTAACCCTTAATGCTGCAGTTAACTGGTAAATATTGACCCTTCCAATAGCAGCTTTAGGTCACCACCTCTCTCTAGCTAAGCACTAAGAAACTGGTTCCTATCACCAAAGAAATTCAGGTATATTTCACTATACTTTGATTTCACTGTTCATTTCAATTATTGATGAAGATCGGCACTCTCAATCTTCTAAAAGATTTATCTAATGCATCTGATGCTTTGTCTCCACAAACCTCTCAGGTTTTTAAAATTAGTGTACTAAATTTTTATCCCACTTTTATATATATATATATATATATATATAAATATATATAATCATTTAACTGTTTTTCATTCCAAGGTGGGACTAGTATTTACAGTCTCTGGTTCCTAGGCCAATACCTTAACCACTACAGCAAACTACTGTATTGATTTCATCTTTTTTATCTTTCATTTTAATATCATGCAGACAGGAATTCTCGTTATTTAATACTTCAGTTGTCTTGATCACGTTCTCCTTTTAGCAACACACAATTAGTTCTTCTTGGTTCCCTTTGTCCTGTATTTTAATGAAGTATTAGATACAGTAAAAGCACTGAGATATCATATTATACTAGGAGACTGATTCTTCCCTAATTACTGCCTGTAAAACTATCAGAATTATGCAATCTTCATAAAATGATTTTTTTAGAAAGTGTACTTTACATTACAGTATACATTCTATGTAAGTGGAAATCCAGCTGAATTTCACCAGCAAATCAAACATCTTACAGTCAGTCCAAGATCTGCATATGGTGACCTACACAACAAAGAACTTTAAATGATTTTAATCACAAAATGTTGCTTAGGTCTGACAAAATGAAGCCTTTTTTTTTAAAGGAGTTATTGCATTGTTTAAATCTGGCTTCAAAATTAGGGTTGATGGGAGAGGGCGTGGCCAAAACGCCATGGCGACATGGAGTTCTCCATGCTCCGCAGAGAACCCTGATACCCACGCCAACTGGGGACCGGGTTCTGCTAAAACCAGGTCAGAACCGCCCTGTAGGGGTGGTGAAGAAGTGAGCCACCGTCGTGGGGCTGGGAGGGGTCGGCAACCCCCCCCCAGGGACCCGACAAAGACCTCATGACCGGCGGTGATGGGAAAGGCTTGTAAAAGCTGCCCTAGCCATGGAGGTCACGAATGGAACAATTGTTATGTTAAAAGACTGGAAGCCACCTGGGAAGAGGATTCTAAGTAAAGTGCTGGAGGGAGAAAGAAGAAAAACTGAGCTGGTGAATGATTTGGCTGGAGTGGAGTTACAGACTTTTTTAAAGCTAATTTTAAATGGGAACAAAAGATTGAAGAAAAAAATGGAGACAAAGCAGGGGTGAAATCCTCCCGGTTCGCTGTCAGCTCTTCTTTGCGGTAGAGCCGATGGAGCAGGGAGCACGAAGAGCACGCGAGGCTCCGCCCACCCGCCCGTTCGCTTCCATTTGCGTT
>JANHGD010002842.1:102817-114637 GCA_027560375.1 Imantodes cenchoa
TACGTTTTAATTATTTGGCTGTGAACCGCCCTGAGTCCTTCGGGAGTAGGGCGGTATATAAATTCAATAAAATGAAAAATGAAATGAAAAATGAATTTGATTAGCTGTACATTTTTAAAAGAAAATATGTTAATTAATCCAACCTGAAAATGACTATCAAGAATAAAAGTACTTTCCAAATCATTCAGACAAGCCCACACATTTATACATACAATGTTGTGAGTTGCACAGCAACAAAATATTTAATATGTGCACCTCTGACCCAGAGATTTACCTCTGAAGATCACAAACATGCACAGCAAAAAAACCTCTATATATACATAGAAAAAGATCAGAATTTTCAAAATAAAATGTAATCATTATTACATTAAAAATTCATAATTCAAAGAAATAGGTTTCTGATTGCTTCCTTTAGACCCAGTTGCTCTCCCAAAAGGAAATAATGTTTCAGCCATAATAATTAGTATCATTTTTACATTCATCACCATACTCATTGAATATTCAACTTTGCAGACCTAGTGATATGCAGAAAATAATCAATTTATTAACTGTGGAACTCTGTCTGAAATTAGTTTGTTATATGAAATCTCATGGCTTTTAAAAAGAGAGGATAGCTCTTCTATAGGATCTCATTGTACTCTATGGTAGAACACATTCTTTGCATGTGATCAGTGTTTGAGGTTTTTCAATAGGGTTGAAATAATGGAACTGATAATGGAGTAGAAAGAAACCAATTGGTATATGGTTTTCATATATTTATATAAAGTTACATATTGTATCCTGGTAATTAAATATCAGAAATAAAACTAAGAAAGTTATTGGTTCAAGAGATTCAAGAGGTTTTCATTTGAATTAATTATTATGCTTAATTGTAAGGTCATTGCTACCTTAACCTGGTGAGGGCTAGCATTCTGTTTAACAAATATTTAGTATCCCTTTTCACATGACAGACTATAACTTAGGAAAATAATAGGAAGTGTTATGTTTTAGTCCTGATGGCAAAGGACATCCTACCTTCAGCTAGGAAAGGAAAATTCATTAAATATAGATAGTATTTGTTGTATTCAGTGGTTCGAATGTCAGCAAGAGTTCTCTGCAAACTCTTAGCAAATTGGTTAAAGTATTTATCTTTACCCAGGTTATCATTTCAACATTTCAAGTGTTGACAAGGCTCACTATGGACTATATATTACATCCATATGCTCACATACATGTGCACACTCACACAGAGATGTTCAAAATGATAGTTTTAAAAAAATGATAAACACGTAATTCTTTGCACAAAGCATTAGAAAATACTGTCATATTTTATTATTAAAAATGCTGCTGAAAAGTTTATACATATGTGTCCAGCCATATATATCTTCTGTCCTTACTTAAGGCAAACCAAAAAGGAAAAAAAATGAAGAAATAATAACAAAAGAAACCCTGCGTGCCTCTTAAGGTTAAGAAGAAAAGTCTGGGATTTTTTTTCCTATTCTTTAAAGTATCCTTTGTTGTTATTATTATACAATCCTTTGAAGAGCCTAAAAATGTCCATTTATAAATCATACATCTGTCACGATGTATTAAATTATTAAAGTGACATCATCTTCATTGATTTTTAAAAGCTAAAATCATTCACTTACAGAAATGGTTTTATCCAAATGTCACAAGCCTGACACATTACTGTACATATTGCTAGCAGAAAACAACTGGAAGTACTAAACAAATACCATAATTCACATAACAAACATACCCATCTGAATAAGATGCCGTCATTTTCCTTATTATTCCCCACTGAGTCATGAAGAAGTGTCATGTTTTAGTCATGATCCAGCAAAGATCCAGCTTTAGACAGCCAGTGTCACGAAGTGATTAGGATACTGGGCAAGGATTGAGAAGACTCAATTTCTAGTCTGCCTTCAGCTAGGAAAGCTCACTAGGTGACTTTGTGCCAATCCCTACTTTTAAGACCAATCAATTTCATAGGGTTGTTTTCATGGGGAAAAGCTGGAGGAGGGAATGTTATGTATGCTGCCATGAGCTCCTAGAGGGAAAGTGAAATATAAAACTAACAAAATAAATACATTACAATTACATTTAAAAAAATCAAGGAATGCATTGACTTCCTTTGACTATTGGGTAAAAATCGGAACTGTTAAAATTTTACCTGCAAGGAAAAGGCAAGTATGTACTAATTTCATTTTCTAAGATGGAAGATCATGTTAACAATTCTATTAGGTCTCCAGCTGTTGTTTGTTACTCTAGGAATCTGTTTTCTGTCTCAGAATCAGCATGAAGCTGTACATATATTCCATACTCCATACCCAGCAAAACATCAAAGTAGCTATAAGTTAGAATAGCTCAAACTATCTATTTTAAAGCAGAAGGCATCCTGTGTTACATAATGTGACATCACATCACATTTATATTTATTATTACAAAGATGATAGTATAGTGGTGTTGTGCCTTCCTCAATAAAAGAGAAAAAATAGAATGTACACCCCAGGAAAGATGTGATCTTGTGCAGAGCAACTCTGTTCAAATATCTTTGGTTTCTACCTTTATAAACCATTTGTAACTCACTAATAACAATTTCTACTTTTGTAATGTCTGATTTATTTTGATTGATTTTCTTTAGAATTGTTTTTCAACTCTATACAGAGATGCCAGGTATATTGTTGGAACAGCTGCATTTCACATCACACTTCCCTGCATTTGTAGATGTGAATATTTTCTCATAGAATTAATAATGATGAATTATGAAATGATCCAACTTTTCTAAAACAATTCACCCATTATACATTAATAGGGTTTCTCACTTGCTTTCCGTGGTATCAAGCTTAAGCTTGATTAAAATAGGTCAAAAGTTTTACCTACTGATCCAGCAAGAACTTAATTAATGGGAAAATAATATCGCCCTTTGTCTAATTTGTGTGATCTCCCTGTTCAATGTAGATATATCAATTTCCTTTCTTTGCATAACCTTTTCTGCCATCTGCTAGAGCAGGCAGAATTTTATCAAAGGGAAAAACTGCTTTAGAAAGTAGGCTGTCTAAAAGAAACCAAGATTCATGGCACATAGGATACCAAGAACAAAGTTCCTAGATCAACTGAACAAGCTTGTTGAAATTTTTCCAATTTGTCTCTGTGTTGCAATATAATGGACACTAACACAAAGAGGAAGGGAAATGGTGGGGTAGCAGGGGAGGTTTCTTTCCTTTAAGAGAGGAAAAATAAAATCCTGTTTCCTACCTACGGATGCCTCAACATGCATCTATTCAGCCTGTAAAGGAAAATCTAGCAGGCCACATAGTCATCTGTGTCCTTTGTATGATACAACATGTTTTCCCAGAAATGAAACATTAGGAAAAAATCTTTCATGTTTGGATCATCAGTAGTAATTAAGAAGAACACCCTCCTTTAGGTTTGGGAGGAAACATAGGTGGTATGATTAATGCTTATACACATAGATCACAACTGAAAGCACAATCTTTCTAAAAGCTTTTTTCAAACTGAAAACATCAATAAAAGCTTCTTTTTTAAAACTCACAGCTATGTACACTTTTTTTTTTTTTACAAAGTTCCTTAAATATAGTTCAGGCTGGCAAGTCATCTCTTTGCACAGAACTATACATATTTACTGCATAGTCAGTCCTATTTTTTTTAATAATAATAAAATCTTATTTCCCCATTCTGGATTACAGCTTCTTAGGATGGGTAAAAGCCCATGATGACGTCTTTTGTATAACAAGGGCCATTCATGGTATGGCACATATAGAACATCTTTTTTTTTAAATTTTATTTATTCAAAGAAAAAAAAAGAAGAAGAAACCCTATACAGTCACTAGCTCTGTGTTTCAAAAGTTCCGTTTCTGTTTGTTACACTCAATATATATCCTTTTCTAGGAGACTTTCTTCAGGCCTCAACTCTTATTTTCAACTCAAAGTGGTTGAGATATTAAAGCGGAATCCTAATAGCAATGTACACATTTCACATTTCACAGGGTTTGAGAGGGTGATCTTTCTTGAATATCAGAGTTCCTATGGAAAGGATCTGAAGAAAATTATGACCATTCTGCTCTTTCACCTTTTGAACTTTTCATTTCCACAAATTTCTTGATGGAGAATATGAATTTCCCCCCTTTTTCTTATGGTTAATCTTCCAGGTGGTATGCGATGGGTGCATGACTGAGCTATACTCTAGTGGTGGAATGTCCATGAGGCAAATTAGTACTGTTCTGTCCTCCACTGAAAGTGTTGAAAGTATGCAAAGGTTGCATTCCTGTTAATGTATTTGGAATCATGGTTATGGTATTGGGTGTCATGAGTGGAATATCATCTGGAGATCTTCTAAGAGTCAGGGTGTAATCAGGTGGACAGGTGAGTCTCAGGGTATCATGAGCTTGTAGTGACTCACAGTCATGATCATGCTCCAGCTGTTTCATCTGCAGTGACATAATTTCTTCATTCTGTATATGGGCAATATCATTGGTTGTGTTCCTTTGGGGACTGGGGCGTCTATGTGTCTCATGACGTCGCTTGTCTTTCTTATAGTACAAGGCCGCAAATGCCAAAATGTTGAGGAATAATAATGATGCTCCTACAGCAATAGTAACACTTAGCTCTGTAGAATAATCTCTCTTGTTTTCTATCAGAACACTTGTATCCTCTGGAGAGGTTTTCTGGGTGTCTTTTGAATGCTTTGGATTGTTGCTTGGAGTCATTAATGGGCGTTTGGTGGTAAACTTCCCAGGAGAACGTCGGGTAACATAAGGGAATGATGTCATATCAGGCGGTGGCACCTTAGTTGTAGTGGAAACATACTGAAATATTTCATTCAAATTGTGCAAGTGTGGTACAAGTTCTAACCAGAAAGCGACTTTTGTTGCTCGGTAGTGATCTCGAACTCTGGGTTTCAAACCAATGTGCAAATAAAGTTGGTCTTTTGGGTTGTATTTAGACCAAGCAACTTCTTCAAAACGATTAGGCTTTGTATGGATGAATTTTGTATCTTGCGGAACAGGCTGGTTTGGATCCCTAAAAGTATACAAATAAATAATATTAAAAACAAGCAACTTACATACTCAAATGTATTACAAGAACTAAAATCAATTTCCTTACAGTTATTATTTGAAGATATTTTGAGTTTCAAAGTTATGACTAATAGAGCACAGTCTGTTTAGATCAGAATACTTGCCCAAAATATATGCTCTGGATACGTTTTATAATACTTGTATATTTGACTAACATATGAAAGTAATACTTTAAGTTACTTTTAAAAAAGGGCAACTTTTCAGGGATTTTCAATAATAGCTCACAAATGCAGATTTCAATGATAGGCATGGACATAGGCATCCAGAAAGTGGGTAAAATGTCAGGTCTACATGTGAAGGTTCAATTAAACTAATTTATTGCTAAAAGCTTATGCACCTGCTTAGAGTTAGATAAAGTTCAAGGACACTCAAAAGAAATTGGACTTAGTTTCTTTATGGGTATGTAGGGATTCTAGGCTGTTTCCCCTTTTCACTCCACCCCAGGTTTTGCCATCCTTTTCCTACATAAAGGGATGAACTATAAATTGTGACATCACTGAAAAAACAAAGGGGCTATTTTGTGATGTTGAGTGGTATGTTTCCTCAAAATTATTTCTTTGTCATTTTATTATCTCATCCCAATCTAACAGATTTTCAGCTACCCACATACACCCAATTAAAATATGTTTATAAATAACCATAAAACGCACAACATCAAGTAGGCATCATGATTTAAACATTCTCTCTGAAAGAACCCAGTTTGCAACGTATTCCAGAAGGTGCCATATCCACCTCCTGAAGCAGGAGTTCATCCCAAAGGGCCAGAACTGCCACTGAAAAATATTACTTCTGAAAACTCTCCACGACCTCTTGAAAATGGAGAACTATCTGCTCCTTCTCCTAAACATGATTGTAACAGGTGGGCCAATGGAAATTGCAGCTCTCAAGATAACTTGGTACTAAGCCATAAAGCATTAACATCAGCAATTTAAATTTTACCTAGAAGCTAACAGGCAGCTAATGCAGGGCTCACAGTGCAGGTATTATATGCTCCCAACAATAACTACTGATAAGTATCCAGTCTGTACTAAATGAAGCTTAAAGTACATTTTTAAAGGTAAACTCATTCAGTTATTACTATGGCTTAGATCAACTACCTATGAACATAGAAATCTTTTTTTTTTAAGGCTAAAAGTGTGAAATCTTGAAAATTGTAATTACAGTGTTGGATATCTCTCTTTGTAAAAACTAAGAATTTTGAAATAAAGAACATTAAATGTTTTAAGTCTAGAATGGATTTTTTCTATCTTTTCAGTAGTCTTCACTCATTTCCTTGTCATAGGAAAACTAATCCCCACCTCCATAGGGTTTCATTTTAATTATAGAGGCCTGTTAAGGCAAATCATAATAAATATCAAGCCTTTTTTGCTATGTTCACTACTGCTTTTGTTGGAACAGCAGTAATTTATATTAATGGCTACTGAAACAGAATGTGTTTCCAATGTCAATAATTAGACCTGCAAGTATAATTGGTATAAAAGCTACAACTGTATTTCTGCAACAAAATGTTTCAAGTAAAGGTATCGAACCTGCTATGCAAATTACCAACAATACTGTATAAATATAACTTCATTTGAAACTATTCAGGTGTTTTAGATTTATAGATTTTTAGATCTAGGTTTTCAGATTTCTGGTAGATATATAAATCACATTCTACCTTCTGAGCTGGCCTACTATGGACTATCACTCTCTACTTTAATTGGATCCAGTAAAAGTATGGATGATGTGATATAAAAAGTGATTGGTTTACATATTCATATACAAAACAGTTATAAGAAACTTTGATGGGGTATTCTCATACCATCCTAAATATTTTTACAGTGGTCTCTCTGCTCAGTATAAAAGGGTTTTGTAGGGTTTCTATTAATCACTAAACAGGTTTCAGGTTCCTTGCTTTGATTTCCATGTTTTGACTATACACAATAAAGAAAGAAATGGCATCTATCTGCCAACCTACTACCTACCAAACACAAATGCATAATACTAATTTTGATATATACAAAAATAGTCATGGATTTTGGCATTTTGATTAATCTCTAGAATTTAATTCAGCTTCAGCTGGACAAAATGGCTCTTGCTCAAATCAAGTTCTTCCTCTAAGAGAGAAAGACAAAGAGTTGATACAAATGGCTGGGCCAAAATTTAAAACACTGCCTCTCTTAGCAAAGTTTCTATCTTTTTCCCCAAAAGATGAAGGAATGTTTCGACTTTAATTTGTGGCTCTATCATTGTTAGGGATCTCTTGAAAGTTCATACATTGGGTTTACCCCTTCTTGTTTACTTAAGAAGATGCTTGTAATAGGAACTGGAAATGTATTCTGGAAACAAGATAGAACTCCTAGTTTGTTTGAATGATTTCACTTAGATACAAAGTGCTGTCAGCTTTAGTTACAAGCTGAGTAAAAGAAATTGAAGGGAAACAGTAAAAGTTCTCTTCCTAAGTTGTTCTACATAAATTGAAGAAAATTCCATGAAGTAGATTAGTGGGATTAATTATGAAGTCCTTTTATTAGCCACAGTAACAATAGCTTCACCCTGTTTCTGAAGAACTGAAGCAAAATAATTTTTATTGTATTGTATTAGTATTTTATAAAAACATTTTTATAAAATACTAAACTGTTGCTGAGCCAACAATTACAGATTCTGCTTCAAAATTGGACAAATATGTGAATATATTTGGTGCATTGCAACTATTGTGCAGCATGTTGTCTTCTGTTATAAGCTTTATTGTTTTTCCCTCTGGTTTCTCTTGACATATACATGCTTTTTCAACAAGGCGGTAAGATGCATAATGTATTATATTGAATAGCACTGAGTGTTCTCTCTCTTGTTCCCTCCCTCCCTCTCTCTTCTGTATGGTATGTAAAATGTATTTGTGGTTTGAAATATCCATAACCACTATAAAATTCTCCCAAGGATTTTCATTGTTTACTACTGTTAAAACTATAATTTAATTTTATTAATATTTTATAGATAAAGGAGAAAAGCAACTTAGAACTAAGGATAAATTTCCTGACAGTTAGAACAATTAATCAGCTTGCCTCCAGAAGTTGTGAATGCTCCAACACTGGAAGTTTTTAAGAAGATGCTGGATAAACATTTGTCGGAGGTAGTGTAGGGTTTCCTGTCTAGGCAGGGAGTTGGACTAGAAGACCTTCAAGATCCCTTCCAACTCTGTTGTTGTTGTTGTTGTTGTTGTTGTTGTTATTATTATTATTTGGACACAAATACCAATTTTAATGGTACTCAGTGTTAGTATTTGTGATTAGGATGGATTAGAGTCTGTTAGTATAGTAGAAAGGAATTTGGAGATCCTGAGTACCAAGTACTATCAGATATTATATTCCAGATGTAAAAATAATAGTATGATTTTTGCTTGTTTTATCATTTTCATGTAACATTTCTGAGGGGAATATAACCTATAACCATCTTAGAGAAAAGCTTTTTTGCATTATTTTGGCCCAAAGCCCAGCCATAAGTGTACTTGTGCATGCCAATAAAATACACTATCTCCCAACGTTTTGCTTCCTTATTTTAAGTAGGCATCTTTTACACAACACTCTACTGTGAGAGGATTACTAGATACAGATAATGTAAAGTGCAGGAAATCAGGAGTCCAGGCAGTTCAAATGAATATAGATTTATTGTATGCTAAGAATCTGAACTACTAACAACCAAAGCAAATTCGTGGTAGATGAGAGGCAACAGAATTCAAGGTGAACTTAGATCCTTGTGGGCATGAAAGGACTTGAGACTGTGCAGCCTGGTCATTTCCTACAGATAATACAGAAATCCACTTTAAAGGTTTTGCTAAAAAGGAAGGCCATTTTGAATAACCCCATCTTGTGTTAAACTGATAATCTATAAGAAAGTATCTCTGTAGGAAGCAGAGGTGGGGAACATACTGAGTTTCCAGACATTGTCATTCTCATAACAAGATGGAAGGACAGAAGCTTGTCGCCCATAATGCAAAGCAAGGTAAGATTTCACAACAGAGGATTAGAAGGCAAGAATTCCAGGCCATCCTAGCAAAAGCTATAAATTCTAAGAGATGCAGTCCCAACTTGTCTGGAGACCCCAATTTTAGAAGTCTCGTTCTTGCAATTTAAGTATCAGGATTACGTGCACCCAGCCAAATACTCGTTTAAATGCAAGGTATTTTCCCCTTCCTTTAATGAGAGTGCTGCTGCAGATCAAAGAAATACATTATAGGGCATGTACCTCTCCTTATCTGAAAAAAATTCTGAGTGCCCTCCAGCAGTTTTATAACTACTAGAAATGGAAAAGCTTTACTGGACAAAATATTATTGGTAGAAAGGATCCAGCTTTGCACAAGAGTCTCTGCTATTAAAAATGGATGCATAATATAATTAATGATTCTTCCTAAGGCAATTACAAAAGAGGGGGGGAGAGGGAGAAGGGAGAAAGTATTTGGCCACGGGAGAAAGTATTTGGCCACGTTAGAACTACTTGGAAATGTGCAAAGCATAGCAAGAAACATAGACATAAATGGCCCTTGAAATTTCCCCCTATGACAGTGGTTCTCAACCTTTCTTATGCCGCGACCCCTTAATACAGTTCCTCATGTTGTTGTGACCCCCAACCATAAAATTATTTTAATTGCTACTTCATAACTGTAATTTTGCTACTGTTATGAATCGTAATGTAAACATCTAATATGCAGGATACATTTTAATTGTTACAAATTTGACTGACTGACAGAGCTGAAGAAGCTTCTTGGATGAGAAGCAAAACAACTTCAAGGAAAATCAAAGAAAGTCCAGTTGCCTCTTGAAGAAGCACCTTTGGAATAATCCTGACCTGGGTTCAAAAAGAAAAGGATCGAGGCAAAAGCACGCCGAGATGCTGCAAAGTTTGTCTAGTAACCTAACATTATGGGAAATTTGTCTTTTCCGATGGTCTTAGGCGACCCCTGTGAAATGGTCGTTCGACCCCCAAAGGGGTCCCGAACCCCAGGTTGAGAACCGCTGTTCTAGAGAAAACCTATATGGTTGCTAAGGGTCGAGACCACTTTGATGTCACATAATCAATGTGCTGTAGTAGTAGCTTTAGGAAAATAAAAGTGGTATATAAATTCTTTAGAAAAAATAACAAGATAAGACATAATGTGAGCTCACCAGCATGAGGATAAAAATACTATGTAAAAAAGAATTCAGTTAAATACAGATTGCATATAATTTTTAAAAAATAGTATGGTATGTCCACAATTTTTCATGTTTACAGTATTTGAATTGTTACTCTTCCAACAGACTATGGTATTGAATGATGAGTTAGTGTTTACTTAACTGTTGACTCCTTCTCTCCAGAAGAAAATCCATGCTATATAATTTGTCTGCTTCTATTACTGTGTCTGTGAAAATACATCCAATGTTATTTCAGATCTACTGTATATCCCAGATCAGTTTAAAGGGGTTAGAAACGCCACCTAGTGAATGTGTCATTGCTCAGGATGAGAATGCTAATTTCCACAAGGTGGCACTGTTTCCATACAACATGGAGAAAATAAATTTTTTTTGGTAAGGTAGTTTAGGTTTGCTTCTGTTTTCATGCTGAATTGCTAATAGCTTGTGAAACGGTGTGTATATATTAAACGCTGCAGCCTTTAAGACAGGCTTGTCTGCAACTTCCACATTTTGATATTTGTAAGGACCTACAGGTTAAAAACATGATTTTGGTGACAAAAAAACCACTGACTTTTTTCTTTTTACTACTCTCTCTGCTGGTTTTTTTTTTACCAAAATACTTTAGAATATGTTTGTTTTCTGACATATAGCATCCTATTTTCCAACAATTAGATATTCCATACTTGACTTAATAAGAAATTAATTCCTATGAAGGAACAGCTACTGCTAAAAAGCTTAGGTAGCTGGAGAGAGAAGTCTTACAAGGTTTGGGAAAATTGAAAGGGCTTAAAATATGCTTTCCTCCAAAAATATTACCCTCCAAAAAGCACTGCAGATGTCAGGATGATTTATTTAATGAATGCTTGCTTCATTTTTATGATATTTCTGTCTGAGAACTCAAGGCATCATAACCCCAGAATAACAGCCATTTAAGATAAATTGGATCAGGCAGTTTTTATGAGCCCCGTCTACTCTACTGGGGAATTAATCTGGAATCTCCTTGCCTAAAGCAAAATATTATAATGGCTCTCAGATGTCAGATTTTTAAAATGAAGAAGAAAAACATGATGGTGTGGAATAGGCTGAACTTAAATCATACCGAGACTATCAGTTGTAGTAAGAAAGCTGTACAAACGAAACATTTAGCAAGTAAAATTGTATTTATATATTAACATAAAAGTATGCAAAAACCTGTTTTTGAGTAGAAGGCCTTGATTTTTTTAAAATAAAAAAATGTAAACTAATAGTTTTTTAAATTAAGAATGTGACGGTATAATCAGCCCTCCCCAAAGTGGCATTTCTGTGGGTTGGTGAGAAGGTGCCAGATTGAGGGGGTATGGATTAAAGTAGCAAGAATCGGAATGTCAAAACAAGAAGATAGCAATTCTAGCAAATGCTGTTTGCTTTTATCCTTGCTGACATTTTTTATTTCACTAGACATAACTTCTCTGTCGTCTTAATTGTATTTGACCTCTATTATTTTGATATGTGCCATTGCCTTGGTGTTGGCTGGTTCTAGAACAGTGTTTCTCAACCTTGGCAGTTTGAAGATGTGTGGACTTCAACTCCCAGAATTCCACAGCCAGCAACGCTGGCTG
>JANHGD010002845.1:46181-59231 GCA_027560375.1 Imantodes cenchoa
AATTCTCCGCCCGGTTTTTTTTCCCCATTGCAGTCACTGACTTTAAAGAGAACACTGATGTCTGAGCCTTCATTACCGGCGTATAAGACGACCCTCTACTTTTGCGAAGATTTTCCTGGCTTAAAAAGTCGTCTTATACGCCGGAATATACGGTACGCTAAGTTCAAACCAAACAAATTACATGGCGACTTAGCATGATATGTGAAGCCTATCAATCTGTGGTTTTGCAAATTTTTAAATCCTATCTATTATAGTTTAATGCCTCAGACACTTTGTAGATACACTGACTTTTAAATTGGAAGTATTTTGTAATGTGTTGAATCTGATTGATGAGAATCCGATTTCCGGTTCTTATTTTTAAAGGCCTGTTACTAATTCCTCTTCTATGACCACATACAAAAATTGAGGCAAAGAATATCTGGCAATGTGAACTGAAAATAAAGACTCATGCATGCCACACATGAAATTATTTTTTATGAACTTGGAACAAGATTCCTTTAATTAAAGCTCTGAATGAACGAAAATCTGTGCTAACCTTCTCTTTTATATTTTTGGCTTTGAGTATTATATGTGTGTTTTGTATGCATAGGTAAAGAAAATATGTTTAGAAAATACAGTCTGTGATTTTAAATAATATCTCATTGTTCCAGAAACATTGCTTTCTGGATAAAGTTGTTAAATCCTTGGCAATTTCCTTGCTAAATAAAACTTCCCAATCATTTTTATCCACTTGATGCCATATATGTTTCAGTGCCAAGTATCCAAATTGAAGGCTTATAAATTTTTTCAAATTACAGTAATTTAAAATCATGACTGCTAGTGCTTACCCATACTGGAATTCATCTGTTTCTTTAGGCAGAGGAGTTTGGAAGAGTAAGAGGCCTAATTGTCCATTTGTGGTTCAATTTCAAAGCAGCTCAGAAATCAGCAGATGCCTGCAATTCAGCTGTGACAGAGCTAATTTGTATTTATCATAAAGCAGAATGTAGGAGAAACAAATCTATTCCTTGGAGAATGTGCCTGGTACTTAATGGCTATCATGTGCATTAAAAATGGAAAAAGACAACAATTCTGTCTTTTTGGACTAACTTATAATGGCCGTGCTCAGGCTAGTAATGCAACAAATCCAAGGAACCAAATATCCAACCTTATTTCAATGTCCTTTTTCACCCTTTTGCCCACATGACTTACTCTCATTCAAAACACAATATAGTTGTAATTCATTGGAGTATTAAAGTTATCAGTAATCAAGTTTTTTATCAATTATCTTGTGCCTTTTCTATGCAAACATCCGGCGGTGGGTTGCTCCTGGTTCGGACAGGTTCTTAGAACTGTTAGCGGCGTTGGGAGGCTCTGCCCACCCACCCGGGACGCTTCTGCGCATGCACAGAAGCGTTGCACGTACACGCAAAATGGTAGCAAACTAATTCAGAACTCACTACTGCAATCATCCCTATGGCAGAAATGCTTCTATCAGCTATAGCACTGTTTCTGAAGCTAGGCCACTTTAAGACTTGTGGACTTCAGCTCCCAGAATTCCCCAGCTATCTATTCTTGAAGTTGAAGTCTATATGTCTTAAAGTGGTCCAGGTTGAGAAACACTAGGCTACAAGATCATTCTGTTTTACATGCCCAGGGGAAAACAGCTGACTATTTCCTATCCTAGCACTCATGGTTCAAACCAAAACTTTGCACTTTCTACTGTGAGCAGAACTTTCCTTAAAATGTCTCAGTACCACCAGACATTTGATTAAGGGCTTGAATGAATGGCTGGATTCATGTATGATCCTAAGTCAAGCCTTGGCTTTATTGTTCTGTTAATTGTTCAACCACAAAAAAGTGCTCTACATATTAATGCAACAAAAGTGCATTTTAATTTTCCAGTATACTATGATAATAAACTTGGCAGCTGACGGGAACTGAATCATTTCCTTCTGTTGCCTCAGTTTATATGCTATTAGCATATGCTCAGTTTATATTCATAGCAAAATTTTGTTGGATGATTCCTTCATTTTCTCAAAACAGTCATTAAAATGGATGATTAACGGCCATTGCCATTGAAATTTGTTTTTTTTACAAGTTTTTTATTTATTTATATTTTTTACAAACATATCAATGTGTAAACAGTGTGGCACCTGAATGTCTTACATTTTAGTACAAATAAAATAATATTCATCATATTTACTACAGTTGACAAGCTTATATAGTTCTGGTAATAGTACACATATTTTTGCTGAATTATAATCTTTCATTATTTAGTTATTTAATATTTCAATGTGTTATTTTTATGCCAATCACCATATTCCGAGTATCATTCCTTTTACTCCAAATAAAATATTAATAATCATATTTGCTATATTTAAGAGACATATATGGTTCTAATAATAACACACATATTTATGTTAAATTATAATCTTCCATTATTTAATTATTCAATATTTCAGTATGTTATTTTATGCCAATCACCATATTGTTCAAACATTCTTAATACTACAATTGTTCAAGTTATGATTTCCCCTCTTATTATTACTTTACCTTATTATATAAAGATGTGTCTTCCATTAATCCCCCCTCTAGTTTCCATCCCTATTCTAACTTTTAATTATGCCACTATTATATTTAAAAATATTCCCTTTCTATCCATAGTTTCTTGTCTGCTTTAAAGCTTTAGTTATTCGTTTCTTAGCTTGCTTCCCATATTCCTCTCTAGGATCTTTATCTGCTTCCACTTCTTGGCCAATCATTTTGAACATTTCTCTCTTCTCTACCCTTTTCCATTGCCTAATTTTCAAATTATCTACTCTTGCCCCTATCTCTCTTCCAAAAAAGTCTTCCTGCAACTCCAGTTCCTCTTTTACTTCCTTTAAAATATTCTCCTTGTTTCATCAGCCATTATTATTTTTGTTTTTATCTCCTTCTTGTCATCTCGTTTTATTTGTTGATTTGTCTATTCTGCTTTTTCATCTACTCTTTCAATTGGCTCCTCCTCTTCCTGGGCGTCCTGGTCTTTCCTTGTCCTTTATGTCATATTTTTCAGCTCTTCATCTATGCTTTGCATTTTATTCTTAATCTCCTTGTAGTTTCTTGTCAAAGTATCCTTAATACTCTGAGTTATCAATGCAGTTTCTTCCCAAATTCCACTCATTTCTTTCTAATGGAGCATCTCATTTAATTTAATTTTGTTTCTTTTTTGTCCAATAATCCAGAAACCTTATATTCAAAGTCACTTCTCAAGAAATTCAATATTCACGAATCTTTATATCCCAAAGCTAATCAACCTATTCCTCTGGGGAATCCAAAAACAGAACCTTCATAAATCCCTCTGTAAATTTAGTCTTGTGTTGAAGCCTTCAGGGGTCACTTTAATAATAATGTCTTTCTTGTTCTCATGTTTAAATCTGCAATAGTCAAGTAATTCCAGGATTTTGGGAATATATCTTTCTTTTGTCAGCAGGTGGTACTCTTAAATCAAATTCCAATATTGACCATCCAAAATATAATGATGATGTTAGTTTTTTAAGTAAATAGTTCAAGCATTTTAAAATGTTTATCCAAAATGATGCCTGGCCAATTTAAAAGTCCAATTTTCTGTATTTTAAACAATTTTTTTGCCTTCTTCCCTTTGATTCTTTTTCCTTCATTTTTAAAATTTTCCTCAAAGTGTTGAGTCACTGCTACTTTTAAAAATTAGTTGTGAGTCTCTCTTTTCCTGAATATTCTTTTGGGGTTGAAATTTGAATAAAAAGGATTCTTCTCATCCAGTTCCAGACGCTGTTCACCAACTCCACTCCAGCACAATTCTTAGATGTTCAGCTGTCCCAGCTTCAAGGCAGCTATCTTAGATTGCCTCGTCTCCTCGCTATGGTATACAGGGAAAAAAGCCCTGGGTTTTAGCTGGAGGATTGTGATCTCCCCTGCGACCACTCACGGCGCCCCGCCTTAGCTTCACCACCCCTACAAGGCAGATTTGGCTCCTTTTGGAGCCCACAAACATGGAGAAGCTAGTACAGGGACAGAGAACTCCGTTCCCTGTGACTGATAATACTGCAATGTCACTTCCGTCTCTGGACACTGCCATTGAAATTTGTAACGTACCAATTTTTGTACAAACTCACCTATGCAACCTAATAATGTTGCAATTTATACAATATACTTTTAACTAAATACAATGGTTGGTGGAGTTTTTTGCAATAGCACTTAGGCTTATATGCCAATTCACAGTGCTCTACAGCCTTCTCTAAGCAGTTTACAGAGTCAGCATATTGCCCCCAACAATCTGAATTCTCATTTTACCAACCCTGGAAGGATGGAAGTCAACCTTGAGCCAGGATCAAACCGCAGGCTGTGGGCAGAGTTTTGCCTGCAATACTGCATTTTTACCACTGTGACACCAGGACTCCTGTTCTCCAGCCTGGTGCCTTACACCATTCCCCCAAATTGGCTCACTGTGTTACCTACTGTTATCTTCACAATCCATTGTGGAGGACCTATGTCACAAGAGTATAGCAGGGAGTTGGAGAGAAGGAGAAAGGCTAAGGTATCTGATGATGCCAAATGATAAAATGCATGTGTCAACTTGCAAAGTTTTCAAGTTGCCATAAGCAGGCAGGAGGGAAAGCTGGCGGAGTGGCTGATTGTACTAACTGAAACTGCATTCCACAAATGTTTCTTTTACTGACTGTGTCCTGGGTTTCCGGAGTCAGCAGGAGGGGGTGAGGGTTTCACAGCCCCCCAACGTGGTTCATTGGAGAATGTGATTTATGATATGTCCACTGAGGAGGGGGAAAACAGGGTCATGAGGGCACGTAACCTATGTGAGCTCAGTTCTGACGAACTGTTCTGACGAACTCAGTTCTGACAAACAATTGCCGAAATGTTGCTCCTAATAAATTGCTACATTTCTTTTGAAGTTTGGCTCGGGGCTCATGAATTAATCAGGGCATCTTTCGGAAACTTCACAGCATGTTGTAATATCAAATGGAAACTCTCTCTTATTGTACTAGCATTGTGGTGTTGTGATGCACATTTTATCACTCTACCCATGTCTGCCTTCATAGACACCTATGGCCAGGAACCAAAAAATATTTTCATTTTTTTAAAACTATAGTTTTGAAATTGTAGATATTACTAATGTTAAAGAGACATGGTACTGACCTAATGAATAGCGAGTTCAGTGCTAACTCCGTCTGTAATCTCAAAACATTCTTTAAAATCCTAATGATAAAAATCTACTAATATGGTCAAAGGATATCAAAATAATGTTTTAATCCTCCATCTTGCTTCAGTTGCTATTTTACGATTTGCTTAATATGAGAGTCTTTTCATAGTTAAACATAAATGAAGATACTTCGCATTTTCTCCATATCATTTAAATATTCAAAATAGACTTCCAATAATTTTTAGATGAGCTTCTTTGAATTCCTGTAGAGAAGTCATACCTCAGAGACAGTATGGTGCCATCAGACTTTATGATGAAGAAGGTTGGCACTAAAAACTTGAGGGCCAAGTTTTTTAAAAATACAGAGCTTGTTTGGTTTACTGGTTAAGGCATCAGCCTAAAAGCCAGAAGACTGTGAATTCAGGTTAGGGTTAAGCATGAAAGCCGGTTGGGTGACCTTGGGCCAATCTCTCTCTCATCTCAACTCAGATCACAGGTTATCGTCATGAGGAAAATAGGAGGAGAAAGAAGTGTTAGGTATGTTCCCTGGTTTGAGTTATTTACAAAAATAAAATAAAATAGGGATTTTTTTTAAAACCCTAAAATAAATAAATAAAATACTTGGGGCAGGGAAATCACATGAGAAACACTGGATCGACCACAGAGCTGGAATTCTATACTTTTCCAGATAATGGAGATCTCCAATTCCCAGAAGCCCCAACAACAATAAGAATTCCCATTCAGGGACGTTTAGAGGATTGCAGGTTTTAAAATAAACTACTTTGGAGTCAAAACTGTTCCGAATGAACTAATGCAGAAAATACAGTCCGCACTGGGCGATTTCCCACAAGTCTTGTTTTCTTTGTTCTCTCTCTCATTTTCATGAGATTTCTCATTAGACAATCAGTCATACCTGAAGTAGACCAAAGCATGTATTTTTGAACCAGAAAGATGTAAAAAAGAAAAAAAGCCCTTTACTCATCAATGATACATATTATAGTTGAACTGATAATTACAGGATTATCATTGTACACACAGAAAACTTTGACAATTATACCGAAGCACCACTAAAAGCTGTACTTGTAGGTTTTGTACAGAAAAAAAGACACATTCCTAATTAACTCTAAGAGCAAAAAGAATCCATTTATACTCTTATCTGCGCTCTTCTCAGCCTGAAGAATTGAAAATCTTTGGAACTCTTATGCCCCAACTCATAACATGCCCTGATTGAACAATAATTTATAGATCTGGTTAAAATGTATTCGGTGAAAAGATGGTGAGCTTTAATTGGAAAGCTTCAATATTAATCCTGGGCGAGCTGGAGCTGAAAACCCTGAAACAAGGACCTCAAATAATGACTTGTGAACTGTAGAAAGAGTGTTGCTTTAATGAGGCCTATTAAACTACTCAGTAAAAAAATCAGGAAGAAAATTGGCTAATAAAGTTCCTCACCTTTACTGTCTGTATACCAATGTTCAGAGAATGAGAAATAAACAAAATGAATTTGAACTTGATATAGGAAGAAAAAATATGACATATAGATATAGATATGACAGAGTGAATATCTTCCAACCTATTACAACTGAAGGATGCACTTTTTTGTGTTGAAAAGGAACACGTGCAAAATAACAGAGAAAAAGTATGTTATGTCAGAAGTATCTGTACCTCCTTAGAAAGCCAAGGGAATAAAGTTGGCAGAGAAGATGTGGTTAAAATAGTCAGAGATTTGAAGGAATTTTTTGAGCCTGGGAATCTAGAGGACATTTGCAGAACAATGTAGAACCAGAAGAGATGGACCATCCATTTGTAAGCCAGCATCTGCCTTCCCTTAAATTAAAAAAAAGAATGAGAAAGAAGGCTGAAGACGTCAAGGACAGCCAGTCTTAACGTATTAAAAGCAAGGCTTAAATATGCATACATATTTTTTCAAGATTATTGATGACATCACATCACAGCAAATATAAAAGCAAATACAGGTAATTTTTTTACTTACAATAGTTCATTTAGTGACAAAGTTACAACAGCACTGAAAAAAGTGATTTATGACTGTTTTTCATACTTAGGATAGTTGCAGCATTCCCATGGTCACGTGATCAAAATTTGGATGATTGACAACTGACTCATATGTATGTATGATGGTTGCAGTGTCCCAGAGTCATGTGATCATCTTTTATGACCTTCTGATAAGCAAAATCATTGTGGAAGCCAGATTCACTTAACAACTGTATTGCTAACTTAACAACTGGTGTGATTCACCTAACAACTGAGTTGCCCCATTTTACAAGGGAGGTTGTAAAATGGGGCAAAATTCATTTAACAACTGTTTCACATAGCAACAGAAATGTTGGGCTCAATTGTGGTCATAAGTCGAGGACTAGCTGTATTTTACTTTTTTCACACTGGCTGACAGGTTAAATCAGTCATACCCAGAGTTGTTACTGCCTAGTTACTACAGTTCTTTCCTTTTCCTACAGTGTCATGGGATTCTGTGCCTTTAGATTTTGGTGTAGACTTTCCAAATGTTAAAGGGTTGACTGCTATTTTGGTTGTTATGCATCTTTTGCTGAAAACGGCTCATTTTCATACTACTGCATTGTTTTAGCATATGCTTTCCAGTATAGTGTATGTGTGCAGCTTCAAGTCACTGTTAACTGATTCTGGGAAATTACTCTTAGTGCCTGATGGAGGCAGAATAGCTAAAACTGCTTTATAATTACTTTTTAAGAAGGCACCATTCCAGGAATTTGGATATATTTATTCAGCTGACATACAGGGGAACAATAACTTAGTTTGCTCATTCCCTCTGAATATATCCAATGAGATCATAGCATCAGAAAGAAATCTGTTAAATCACTATCTTTTTTTTTTTTTAAGTCTCTCAGATTTAAGTTAACTCCAGTATTTGCAGCCGCTTTATAGTTCTGTTTTCCTGGTAACAAGGCCAATCATGTTTTTATTGCTTGATGTTTCATGTTCATTCCCTTTATCAGCAAGTTCTTCTGGGTCTGTGCTAATGTAGAAATATCCCATGATGGAGAAAATAATGAAGACGATAAAAAGGAGCATGGCAAAAAGGATAAATTCAGCCCACTGGAGAGAGAAAAAAGGTTAAACAAAACATTACTTCCATTATTTATTTGCTTACAACACTTATGTCCTGCTCTTATTCTGATAATACAACACAAACATATTTTGCTTGTGAAACATTTGTAAGTTGTATAGTCTGCCTACAAATTATCTGGGAGATTTCATCAGCATCTTGCTGTTTCCTGATGCTGGAGGCTCGGAACGTGACAATCTGGGTTGTGGGAAAATGTACATGTATCCCTGGAATGATTAATGAAATTCTATACATATAGAACAATACCTGTAGTATGTTGTTAGTAAATGATACTGTAATTAATGTTTTGCACTATAAAACAGTCAAAAGTAATTTATCTGGGGTTGCTGGTCAGAGTCCTCCAAGACTGTTTAACTTCTGCATTATAATTCCATCGTGGATTTGTACTGTTTCTCATCTCACCTCACCTCACAGGGTTGTTGTTGTGGGAAAAATAAAAAAGAGGAAGGTGTGTTGGATATGTTAGCCTCCTTGAGTTATTTGTAAAAATAATAAAGGAAGGATGCAAACAAATAAACCGACTAAATAAACAGATAATGCAGATTATTTTTGGGATCAAAAGAACGTTGTATTGTAATTCAGATGTGTAACTCCTTAAACTTTTTTCCAGACTTAATTATTGAGAATATTCCTTCATGCAGAACATTTAACGTCATGAAATGTCTCGGCAGGATAATCTATGGAGCTCAATCCCTTTTCCTTACCCTGTAAAATGAGTCCTTAGTTTAGTTTTAGTGAATACTTTATAGAACAAGTTGATGTGGTGAGAATAGGTTTATTTGATTCTGATGATGCTAGACTTCTGAGACAGTTCCTTAACTTGGAGCATAGCAGCATGGAAAATCTGACTAGAAGAACAGCATTTGTAGATTGGTGCTAAAAGCAGAGGATGCACATATATGAACATATGTGTCTATATGCTAGCCTATATTTTGAAAGACTCTCCTAAGAATCACATTTCCTGTGCTGTACTAGAAACCCTTATTTTCCATCTTGCTCATTTTCATCTGATGCATTTCAGCTATAAAGACTATTCCTGAAAGTAATTAAGGACCACTTGAGCTAAGGAATTGCCAAGGAGAAACACCGAGATAAATTACTTTGCTCCTCTTTACACAGTAATTGACCCAAGATGGATGATCATATCTCACAGAACCTCAAGTGGCCATCAACCATCTTTTTAGGACTAACCTAGTCCCCTCTAATCACAGTTATTAAAAAACTGAAAGGGGTCTTATTTACTGTATATGAAAACAAGAGCTCGCCCACATTTACACATTTCCTTCTCCTACTTTTCTTTCTTGCAGCCTTCCTTCTCTGCACCATCCATTGCAGCCTTCTATCGTTCTTGCACTGCCCTCCTTTTAAGTCATTTAGATAGGACACTTAACAAGGAAAAGAAAGGTCCACCATTTTATCAGTGGATGGGTTAAAGAAACAGGAAGGAAGGGAGGGAGGGAGGGAAGGAGGGACTGTTTCACCAGTTCATCAGTAGACTGATGAAAGAATAATTCACCATTTCTCTGGCCCAGCAACAAAATGGCTGAAGAGGGCAGCGACTAGCGACCAGAGAAACAAACTATCAAGGCATTGTCTACAACAAATGAAGCATAGCAAATGGATTGTAGAGTATTGCTTATACTGGCAGAGATAGGAAAACACTACTTTGACACGGAATGTGAAAAGATTTGGAATATTAAGAGCAACGTTGTTTATTCCTGCTTTATACATTTAAAAAAAGAAAAGAAAAGAAAACTCTCGTGTTGGGACAAGAAAGAGATTAGGATGAGCCTCAAGTATAAGATATTTTGCTGAATTTCATGTTTTCCATATTCTGGAATACCTTAACAAAATTGGCTGGAAGAGTAGCAAGCAATGTTCGTAACATATAACCACCCATGTTTCACTGTTGACCTTATTAATAACACTTATTAAACTGTGGGTTTGTTTAAATTAAATAAGTATACAATTGGCTGGATTCTCAGAACACGCTAAATTATAAACTGCAATGACTACGTTCACACACTTTGTATGAAAACCAAACAAACCAAATTATGCTTTAAAATCCTGGGTGAACCAGGTAATTGACACAAATAATACAGATACTGTTATCTCATAATACTATATGCGATCATCATTGGAGCTGGCAAATTAGGGGGGGAAATCACTTCAAATTCTGGAATGATCTTTATAGCTAGTAGGTTGCTGTAACAGAGCCTTGAAAGTCTGCCAAAGCTTCTCCAGCTCAACTTATATCTAGTGAATTAAGTGGAGTTTTGTGTTTTATGCTGAAACCACAAAGGAATATTTTAGGACATGGTTTTGCTCTCTCCTCTGTTCCCCAGGTCTATGAAACATTCATCACATGATAGTTGATTTGCATCACATGTAACTCCCAAATGGTTAGGATATGCTATTAAATAGGAGAAAGAGTTTCAGGTAGGCAATAATAGTTTCTTTCACATGAAATCACATGAAACAATGGCAAAGATCACATCAAGGATATTTTGGGGATAATTTAGGGCTGTTATATTTAGGCAACACATATTCAGTTGATCACTTGATGGTAGCAAAGAGATATTTTAGCATTAGCTTTTCTGCTCTCTAGTGGTTTTCTTGACTTTTGCCTCCAGTTAAGGTAGCCATAACTAGAAATACAAATGAGTTTAGCAGTTCTCATCAGACAACAGAATTTCGAACTGGGATGGATGTCCCTTTGAAGGGTTGCAGTATATCCAGAAATGGGCAAAAATCTAATGTGTATGAAGTGTTCGTTCTGCGAAAGAGCTTTCACAGGCTGGGAAATGATTATATAAGAATTTGATTCTGTAGTTTAGGAGAAATTTGGTGGCTTTGACACACATGTAAATTGGCTCTTAGAAGTCTGGATCAATTTGTTCTCTCGTTTTTTTAGTTTCATTTATATGAAGTGTTCTCTTTTTTTAAACCAATAAATACCCATTATTACTGGTACTAAGTAAAAGAGATGGGTGGGTGGATAGTTAACCCTGGCCCTGAGGTTTTTTTTTTAAACTATTACGTTGTGAGACTGGATACAACTAGAAGTGGCACTAACAGCATCCTATTGTAACATCTACATTGCTGCTTAATTAGTTAATCACTCATTTGTTCAATGGCCTTTCTCTCTCATCTGTGCAGGTTAATCAGCCACAATTGTTATGCCTTTCTTCCTCTCAGGATAAGTTACTTACAAAGTTATTTCTGCATTTATGACGTATCTTTGGAAGTCAAGTGTCTTGATCATGCTTTTTAGTGTAGACAATCAGTCTTTCTGTCTGGCAATTTTAATTTGGCTATCCTTGTAAGAATTTGATTTCCATTGTGTTCACTTCTATCTATTACCTGCCTATGTTCTAGAATACTGATTTGTCAGATACATGGATGTGTGCACACACTATATCAAAGCTAACTCTGTTCTCACCAACTCAATGGCCCAGTTTTATAGTACAATAATCCTGTGACAAATATGGATAGGGCTCTACGAAAGGCACAACACATTAATCTGTGTTTAATTTAGCTATGGGTCATTCAGTTGATCCATATGCTTGGGTTTACACAACTTATTAAACAGTTAATCACATGAGTTGGCTTTATGTAACATGTTCATCTAAAACAGGGTTGTCAAACTCGCCTCATCACGGTGGCGTAATGTAACATATCGGGAGTTCCCCCCACTTTGCTAAACCAGGCAAGGGCGTGGCCAGCGCTTGACACATCCGGCCCATGGGCCACGAGTTTGGTTGGCTAATTTGCAACTCAGTGTGTTTTTAGAATCCTGGTAAAACAGCCAAAGTGTTTGCGCCTGTATTTTAACACTGACAGTAGGAAGACATGTTTGGACAAGGGAATCTTTTTTCATTTCTTGCAACACAGTCACACAGATAAGTAACTTCCAGTTAACATGTTGGCTCTCTCTCTTGGAATAATCAAGCTAGTGAGTATAAACATGTATCAGTTTGTAAGAAAGGTAGGAAGAGTCTGAATACTGATGAAATGCATTGTTGAAAAGGACATGAAGGAACAATGTTGTGTACCAATCTAACTGTGGATCCGAGGGAAACGGGTTAACGTCTTTGTTCAGTCATGAAAAGCACTAAATGATCTTGAGTCAACCTCCTGGCCTGCTCATATTGTCTTGCTGCAAGGGAGAAAATGTGATAAATTTATTTCTGTACTTCAAGGAACTGAGTAATATATGCTAGCCATACCTGTACCAGAGGTGCAGACTGGGCAACAATGAGCACAATAATATTTCCAAAGGCCACCGTTAACAACCAGCCAGCTTGCAGGACAGATTTCATACTAACAGGAGCCTGAAAAGGAGAAGGCATAAAACATTCTTAAATTTTTGGAAAATTAGTGTTCAATATTCCCATTCAGTACTACTCTGGGACTAGCCCACCTCCTTTGTCAAATAGGAACACATTGTGGTTCTGAGCCCATGGCCCCTTCAGCATTCAATAATTCCTGCAGTCAAATACAACAGAATATCTTATTCCACCAGACTTGAAATTTTGGGATTAGATAGTTTAGAGCTACATCGCCTTCAAACTGACCTAAATGTAGTTCATAAAATCATCTGCTACAATGTCCTACCTGTCAATTAATACTTCAGCTTCAGCCGCAACAATACATGAGCACACAATAGATTCAAACTCATTGTAAACCGCTCGAAACTCAACTGCAGAAAATATGACTTCAGCAACAGAGTGATCAATGCCTGGAATGCACTACCTGACTCTGTGGTTTC
>JANHGD010002847.1:18271-31714 GCA_027560375.1 Imantodes cenchoa
GGGCAGGCGGGCGGAGCCTCCCGCCGCTGCTACCATTTTGCAGAACGGGTGCACATGGGTATCAACCCACTATTGTCTTGGGAGGAAAAGAGGAGTGTGTTTATAGCAACTTGATGACTGAAGACATAAAATAGCCTGAAAATGGACTATGGAGTCTACAGCAGGGGTCTCCGACCTTGGCAACTTTAAGACTTGTGGACTTCAATTCCCAGAGTTGAGAAGTCCACTGGGAATTGAAGTCCACAAGTTCACAAGTCTCAAAGTTGCCAAGGTTGGAGACCACTGGTCTATAGGATGTTTGTATTGTTTTTTCTTTGCTGTGCCATTAAATTTGGGCTGATTGTGGGTTACAGTCCATAGTCGTACTATTCTTGCTGGTTACAAACCTGCCGGTCCTCATCTACCTGCAAGGCTTGGAGTGCTGAGGTGTGTTGTCATGGTGCTAACGCTTTGTGCTCAGGGAATCTGTCTTGCCTTCCTCCTTTGCTTCCCCATTGCATGCAGTGCTCCTTCACCACCAGAGTGCTTTGGGAAACCTTTGTCCTTGTCATGGTGACTGTCAACAGGGGTTTTTTTGGTGACTCCCTCTGCTCGGGCTGCCCAGGGAGAAGACAGCGGCAAGCAGAACATCTGTGCCAATTAAAACTATACAGGCTCCACAATCAAAGTCCCCAAGGCCCGTTAACATCTTAGTTCCAATGGAAGAAGGTGGGGTGAAAAAAGGAACTAGTATCTATTCTAGCGATTCTCAAGCTTTGCAACTTTTAACATCCGCGTACTTCAATTCCCAGAATTCTCCAGCCAGGGTGGGGATTTCTGGGAGCTGAAGTCCACATATCTTGAAGTTGCCAAGGTTGGGACACATTTTAAGGTGACACTGTGTTTATTACATTTTATGTCTTTTCACCCCCTTGAAAATGGGTGCTAGGAAAGATTTCCAATGATAGATTTCAGATTATAGTTAACTCTGGTGCAATTGTCTATGGAGATTCTCAGTCATCCAGGTCATGGCTGTCCCAAAGGTGCTTTTACAAGAGGCAACTGGACTTCCTTGTTTTTCTTTGAAGACATTTTGCTTCTCATCCAAGAAGCTTCTTCAGCTCTGCTTCTTCGAAGCATCTTCAAAAAACAACCAGAAAGTCCAGGTGCCTCTTAAAAAACACCTTTGGGTTTCTTGTGAAAAGTAAAAACATTTTTTTAAGCATGTAAATTAATTGCCTTAAATTTGTTGTGTTGTGGATAAAATGCAATAGGATTGGGGAGACTGTTTTCAGTCTGTTGTCATCCATGAAAATGTCTGGATAACTTATCACTTTCCCAGTTCAACTTAATTTTCAAGGTTATTGTAGGAAAAATGGAGAAGGAAGTGTGTTGTATGCTATTTCAAGCTGCTGCCATGTATGAATCTAATAAATTATGCTGAATAGGTGGTATACCCTAAAATACCTTTTTTGTTCTTGTTTTGATATAGGTTACTTGCTTGGCATTTTATGAAGTATAATGATTTCTTGGCACCTGGTTAGTGTTTGGTATCCACCCAAGTTATGGATGATTAATGTAATCACTCAAACAATTATTCAAAAAATATTCTGTTACTTGCAAATTACATTTATATCTAAACCTTTCTAAGAACGTAAGGTAGTGTATATGATTCTGGTAATGGGAGAAACATTTTCTGAATATTTTAAACTTGAAATACTGTAGCAAAATTTAATGTTCCAGGCTGAAAATATAATACCTCCAGATTTTGATCTTTGTCCTGGATTTGGAACAAACTTAAGGCATGTTGTACGGCACTATATTGCTTTAAGTGCTTCTCTGATTCAGCATTTGCTTTTAAAAGACATTATTTATTCCAAGCAGCAATGTCCTGGAAAATGCATTACTCAACAAAACAGCCCCTAAAATTGCTCTGGATAAGTTAGCAGTTCATATTTGTAACAATATTGTTTTCTGGTATACTTTTTCATATGCAGTGTCAAATGCAAATAGATAGATAGATAGATAGATAGATAGATAGATAGATAGATAGATAGATAGATAGATAGATAAATACATATATACACATACATACATACATACATACATACATACATACATACATACATACACTATACTAGTAGCTGGATAACTGTGCTTCACTATGAAACTATGATCGGGCTTGATAAATTGACAGATAAAACTTGAACATTAATGAGTAGTTACGATCGGCCTCTCCTCTCCCCTTCTCTCCCTCAGGCTTGCCCCATAAAAGCCTGTCCTCTCCTATCCCCTTCTCTTCCTCAGGCTTGCCCCATAAAAGCCTGTCCTCTCCTATCCCCTTTCCCCTCAGGCTTGCCCCACAGAAGCTTCTCCTCTCCTATCCCCCTTCTCTCCCTCAGGATGGCCCCATAGATACTCCTATCCCCTTCTCTCCCTCAGGCTTGTCCCATAGAAGCCTCTCCTATCTTATCACCTTCTGTCCCTTTCAGGTGGGGAGGGGGAGTAGAATGTCTAACTCCTTGGCATCAGAGCATGTTAATATAAGGCAACTGGCAATTGGAACAGAGTTCTTTTCAGGTGGGGAGGGGGAATAGACGTCTAACTCCTTAGCATCAGAGTGTGTTAATAATAATATAAGAAATACTAATGATCTGATGATTATTTTTAAAAAAATCCTTTCTTGGCGAGCTCCTAGAAGCCAAGAGAAACATACATGCCAAGTTTCAAGTTTGTAGGCTTTACGGTTCTGGAGATATTGATATTTGGCTTAGATAGATAGATGGATGGATGGATGGATGGATGGATGGATGGATGGACTGGTGGCTGCTCCCAAGCTCTGTCTTTTTCAGTCTTTTGCATAGCAAAAGGCAACGTTTCCTCTGACCAGTCAAGTCCGACTCTAAGGGGTGGTGTTTGTCTCGGTTTCCTAGCTGAGGGAGCCAGTGTTGTCTGAAGACTCCTTCCATGGTTATGTGGTGGCATGGCTATATGCCAAAGTGCACGGAACCGTTCCCACTGAACTGGTACTTACATTTGCATGCTTTACATCTGCTAGGTTGGCAGGAGCTGAGGCAAGAATAAGAGCTCATCCCATCATGTGATGTTTGGGTCTTGAACTGCCAGCCTTCCAGTTGACAAGCCTAGTGCCTTAACCTCCAGGCCACCACACCTAGCGGTTATCATGTCTTTTCCCATGAGAAGACATTCTTTAATTGAAGGTTGGGCCTTGAAGCTCTGAGCTACTGTTTCTCCGCAGGGAAGCAGTTGAGCGAAGTATGATAATCAGACGAAGATTGAGTTGTTTTAGGCAAGTAAAAGAAAAGCCTACTGATGAAGAACTGTCAGTTGATACAAATGTATGAGACATCGATTTAATATTTGCTTCTAGAAAAAAAAAAGGTGTGCTACCAATATTTCAATCTGGGCTTTCATATCAGAAAAATACACTTGAAAGCTCACTAGTAAACATGATTCATTTTTTTCTGATATTAAAAATAACCAACAGAGAAGGATTTAGGAGCCACAGTAGAGTCAAGCTGTCAATTTATTTCAGAATTAAAACTCTAATCTTCAAAAAGATTCAGAAGTCAGGAAATGGTTGATTCTGAGCTTTTTCCTCCCCCCAAAAATTATGAAAAGTAAAACAACAACCGTAAGCAATGCAGTTAAAAACCAGCTTTATTGTTACAACCAATTTTGAATTATTTACATAATATAAATCTCTTTGCAAGATACATTCCTTCATTGAAATCAATGATAAAAGGCCTTAATATAGAGCTTCAACAATGCTTAGCTAAAAAAAAAAGTTCACTCCAGTACAAGCCAATGAACAGAAAGCACAATTTTTAGTTCCATTCATAACATAGAGATTAAGGGATTTTTCCTCTCCCTTTCATTGGACAGGCAACCCTTCACAGGACAAGACTGACTCAACAAACAAAAGATTTAAAATGCAAGGAGAGAGAACAGAGCCAAAGGGGTGGTCTGTTCCTATACGTTGTTGTTGTCGTCACACATGGATGGTCAGCCTCAAGAAATGAATCCTTGTAAATGCAAAGTTTTTAATTACCCCAAGATTTATTTTTACCCTGCTGACAGTGTTTACAATTAGGATAAGGCTTCTTATGCAACTAGGATCCACCTCTGAAAATGAAAACAGGATATACACTAGGTATTCATCAGAAACACAAGAAGTTTTAACTGTACTGAAATTAATTAAGCCCAGCAGTAACATTGCTGCGCTCCTTGTGACTGATATTTTAAATCGGTATTTTCACAGTGGAGCCACTGTGTTTGCTGGTCTGCGTTAGTATTTGTCTCCAAACTGCGAAAATTGCTTTTGCTGTCATTTATAATTTATACAGCACTTTCCGTCAGCAATGGCTTACAACTCATTTAAGTGCTTATTTATCATCTCAATCAACCTATTAATTAGCACTTGCAGTCTGGAGACGGAGAGCCAAGCCGAAAAGAATGTGCTCAAGATTGGCCACTATACTTTGAGTGGCTTTCAGGATGTTGTCAAAATAGCAGGCTCCCCCAAACGGCTTAAGATTATTATTTTTTTAAATATCCCAAACAACACAAATATCAATTCATCATTTAAAGCACATCAGATATCAATGTGTTCTACTATATGAAGATCTTATATAGCAATATTTCAATAGCAAAACCAAAGGAAAGGTCATCTTTGGAGGCTGGGCAGGGACATTTTTTTAATTTGCTGGAGAAAATTGCCAAAATCAAAATTTGTTTTCTGCTAATTTATTTCAAACAGGCATGGACTTGGAAATTCATCACTATGCCACTATTTATTAATTTTGCAAACATCAACTTTTCTTAGCATTGTTATATACAAATAATTATTATGGGTCTTCTCTTTCCCCGCTCTCCTTCTCGGTCTGCATACAACAGTAACTAGTGGGCACCACCAGGTGTCACAAGGCTGCACTACTTTGGGAAGTCTGTAGATCAGCATTTCTCAACCTGGGCAACTTTAAGACATGTGGACTTCAACTCCCAGAATTCCCTAGCCAGTTGAATGAATTCTGGAAGTTGAACTCCACATGTCTTAAAGTTGCCAAGGTTGAGAAACACCGCTTTATTCATTTATCATCTATAATGATGCAGCAGTCGACAATTATTGTCCATAATGGAATCAGATTCCCTATATGTGGCCAATCTAATTAAACAGAAACTGAACTCCAGGCCAAAAAACTTTCAAATTAACTATTCATATCAAGCCCTCACAACTTGTGTGTGTGTGAAGGAAATTTTGAGACACGCAGGTAAATTAATTTTAAAAAAGTAGGCTCATCGGAATACAACTTTTCACGAACGTGTACCAGGACTGACAAGGAGAAAGCTTCACTTTTAGGGGTAGGGTTTCTTTAAACCAAAAGGAAAATTAGGAGAAATTGAGAAAAATCTTCAATTTCATTAGCTCTAAAGAAGCAGCAAAAGGCACCCTTGAATGCTTGCAACTTTAACAACTATCAAGGTGTCCACAAATCCTCTTGCTACATGGGTACAATTTTTTTTTTTTTTGAGAATGGCAATCAATCAGAGGGTGCAAATCCAGATTTTATGAAAAGCTCAGTGTGAACCAGGAGTAAAACGAAGTTCTCTTAAGCATGTCTTACTGAAATTTCTCAACTATGTTAAGGACTTGACTGTATCATTTGCTGCTGCAGTTTTATATGTGTGTATCTTTCTTTTGCATGAGCTATTTCTATTTGCAATAGTGGTGAATTCTATTTCTATTTCTCACGTTTTGATTATGTTACTGTTTAATATGCAGGAGCCTCCACTGTTAGGAATTTGTACAAGGGTTTTTCCAAGCAAGAGTTACCTGTGCATGACAAGCCCAACTCGGAGTGGACCTTCATTATATCTTAGGAGAGAAAACCGTTTTTTCTTCTAATTAGCCAACCTGCTTCCTACTAGAAGAATGGATATTGTCACTTGAAAGCAATTATTGTGCTAACTCATGTTTTGACTGATTAGCTCTTCCAACGAAAATGCATGAATACTAAGGCAGACACTACAAACACCATGGGAAAGACATCTTATGTAAGCTAATATGCATCCTCAGGTACTGAACCCTATTGTTTTCCAACTGGGAATTCCCTTGAAGGCAGCCTATTTAACAAAGAGTTCAACAGATGTCAAGAACTGGATATTTCGTTTACATCCAAATTCTACAAAAAGGAACATACAACGAAAATACATAAATTCATAAATGCGAGGTACCATACAATTCACACTAATTTACAAATGGTTATTTACACTATTATATATACACAGTCAGACCCGGTTACCATAAGTTGATTAGCTAATCCTACAAAATTCACATTAAGAACCCCAGGCCGAGAGTTCAAAACAATGCCAAATTTTCTTTTAAACCCACCACCACTACACCAAGGAAGCTTTGATGTCTGAATCCATCGGGTAGGTTGTTTAACCTGCTCGGATTGCCAGTGTGATGAAAAATTCACGCATTTCTGCTTTACAAAAGCTACTAGGCCACTATGGTCTGTAGGCTTATGTTTACAGTGTTGAATGCTGTTTCTAGTAACTACCTATTTTTCACTACATTTTACAACAATGTCACTAGTGATGGCATTAGGATCTTTTAGCTTAATAGTATAGGCAACAGATTAGTTTGTTACCAAATAACAGCCAGAATTACCTGAGGTTGTTTTCTAGAGCTCTGGAAAATAAGAGATTCAAGTAACTTGAAAAATGAGAGCAAGTTGGAAAGTGTGAGAAAGTTGACTCAAAAATCCAAAAGAGGGATAAAAAAAAGCGGAGAGCAGAAAACGGCAGCTTCTGAAATAACAAAATGTAACTATATTAAGCGACATATACTACTCTTTAAGGTAAATGGACATTTTCTCTTAAGATGTCTTAAAACCACTAATTATTTGTATTCTTCTTCAATGTGTTCAGAAACACACTGTGCTGGAAAATGTTCAATCTAACACCATTCTGGCAAAAATGGAAACATGATTGAAATCCAGCCACTTTGGAGACTAAGCCAAAATACATCTCTTCTGAAGAGCTCATTATTTTTTTTAGAAATAAAAACTTTTAATTGGCTCGTATTAAGCTCAGTTGAAATGTAATAAAAGTTTATCAATATTTGCAGATTTATCCAGTGATCATGGAGGGACATTCTTCTTTATCCAGCTTAACAGAGGAGCTGATACTTTGGATATCGTTTTTTATGTAACAAAAATAAGGGAGATGATAATAACCATTACAATGATGAACTAAAATAACCTTTCCAAGTATTACTAAACCTTAAGCCTTGCCAGGATTTGGGGGGGGGACGGGGGGACGGGACCCTAGATTGAAAAGTAACTTACTTTTTTTTTAACAATCTATAAAAGTTTAACTAGAGAGTATTTTGAGCAAAGCAGTTCTAGGCTTTTGAAAATTAAAGCTTTCCCTAACTTAATTCTGCCTAATTTCTAAGGGCCCTGCTGTAAAATGGCATTAAAGAGTATGTAAAATGAATACAAAGACATAAAAAGTTTTCTTATTTTCTAGAGCTCGAGCAACACCTGATAAATTACAAATTTTCTTTAATAATTGGCTCAACACTGATGATCAAGGGAAGCTGCCCAATTTATGTACAACTGTGGTAAGAACTGAAATGTATCTCAAAACTACCCTTCTCCATATGAAAGCTTTAAGGATGAGTAGAATTCTTGTTACCATACTGATAACCTGGAAAATCAGAACTAACCACGCAGCTATGTTCATCACACTCATACAGCACCACATTGGGGAAAACTGACCACAGAATACAGAGTGTACCCAACTTTTTCTAAAATAATTTCATTGCTGAATAATGGGACATTTGAGGTACCACTATTCTAATTTGGGGCATTTAAACACAATGGTTTTAGAAATATTTCAAAATGTACCTTGTCATGTTTGCATTTCTTATCAGTAACTTTGGGTTAAATTTTCATTCATACCTACATCAGATCAAGTCAGGTTTATTGTTTAGCCAATGTTTATTTTACAGAATCCTACAAAATATTTCTGAATAAATATTTTTTTTACTGAGTCTGGCAACAGGTTCCCCATTTCATCACTGTTTAAGGTATATTTGCCTTTACACATAATGCATATGAACACACAGACTTCACATATATGGGCACTTAAGTGACCAAAATGGACAAAAAAAGACCAACGAAAACTATCATTGAACTTAATGTTGTGACTTTCAAAGTTTAACGCAACTTCCCCATTCTTAAACACACATACTCTCACACGTACGCTAGCTAAGTAAACACTGTGTTTCATTTCACATTTTTTTGAAATTTAAGCCATTCCTTGTAGGATGGCTTTTGAAAAAAAAGATTAAAATGTCTGTGACCAATTCTCGTTCTTCAAATGCCACTACCGTTTACTAAAGAAAGGAGGACGAAGAAGGTGGAATCAAGGTAAGGAAGTCAACTCACCAAACCTAAAGAAATAAAAATTAAGTGGTACACTTTTGCTCCTGATTATTACAGGACTGCTCAACAAAAACCCTGTTGGTTTTCACTACAGTTTCTAGCTAATATCTTTATCCCTAGATTATATAACAAGGTGTTCAAAGGTTTCAAAAAACGTGCTAGGGAAGAAAACACACAACACCTGGATGAGTTGACATTTAAAGCTTACATTTCAGGATAAGATCCCTCTTCAAATTTAAAAGTCGAGAGAAAGTGGGTATCATTTCCTTAATGCAGTGAGCAGGCCTCCCCAAAAAATTTTGCTTCCACTATATACAAGAACGGTCATATTTTTACCCCCATACAGCAGCTTGCAAGAGCTGAGAGAAAGAAGAGAATGAAAATTATTTTTGTTCCACCCTGATATAATCTCCAGTCAGCACCAGTGGCTTGAGTACAAACTGGGATCTGTTGTGTAGATTCCATGTGGTTCACGGTTAAACAACTGAATGCTGTACCAATTTGAGATGTAAAAAACTTTACAGGATGATCGCCTGCACCCACTCCGATAAAACAGCAGCAATGGAATGTTACTCATAATAAATAATTCATGTCTCACATTAAAAAAAAAAATACAAGAAAAAGGATTAAATTTGCTCTCCTTGTGTTTCAGAAATCCATTAGCTTCTAATCCTTCCACAATATCAGAAAAGACCTTCATTTGAAGTTTACTATTGAAAGATTGTTATTTAGAGGCAATGAAAAGCAAAAAAGAAGAAGTGGGAATAATACAAATGTAGAGCTTTTCCTATTATGTACTCATGACAAAAACAGTAAGGAATCTTCTCAACAGGCGGGTAACCATGTTCTCAAATTCTACTCAGGAAGTTTTAATGCCATTACTTCGTTCTTCATTTTGAAGTACTGATTGAAGCGAACAACTGCATACCTATGTGAACAAACAAAAGCATTCGGTGAAATATGATTTTGGGTGCAGTTTTTCCATCAATCACAATATTTAACTTTTATACACACTTATTTTTAGTTTTTCCTGCCATCTAGTGGTTATGTAATGTTTTTGTAAAAATGGCCAGAGATATGTCGATAGTTTTTCCAGTTTTTTAAAATAAATGTGGGCCAGTTTATATGATATGGACAGCAGATTAAGGTTATTTTTCCACAGACATTTCAATCTAGTCCCAGGTGAGCTTGATTAGCAAATCTAACTCATTCAGCATTTATGTTTTGATTTCATGTAGCCAAAAATATTGGTATTTATAACCAGCATGCTTACCAAGCCTTAATAAAGTTAGGATTATGGTTCTAGTAAGCAAGGCCTGTATCTGGGGTTATATGTTGGGACTCCAATTCCCATGTCATTTCAGCCAATGTGGCGCATAATCATGCTGTCTGGGGTATTATGGGAATTCAAATAACACATCTAAGGGATACCAGGTTAAGAAAGGTTGATGCATTGAATTTACAGGAAAAAGAAGCATGAAAATTGGACAATTCCTGTATTCTCGCTCTCTTTAATCTATTTAAATTAATTTAATTCAAAATGATTTAAATTAGACTCTACTTGTTCAGTTATAATGGGTTTTTAAACATTTTAAAAGTTAATTCGGTTGAGCTGCAATTCTCTGAGGGGATAAAAATAGCTTGTATTCATAAATCATTAGCACTTGATCACAAGCAGCTATTCATCAAACTTTTGAATAAATGAAATTTTAATACTTATAATCAAAGTAGCAGCTTTTTATGTGTTTATGCTTTACTGTTTTAGTTTTACGCCAATGACTATCCTGATCAACAAAAATCTATTTCACGGTCAGTTATGGTTATTTCAAATTTAAAGATCTGTATCTTAAACTAAAAAACGTTTACACAAATATTACTTGAAAGATGAAGCCAATTAATTTTAATATAAAATCCTATGATTTTATATATTTTATATATTTAACATAAGGTGACTGTTAATTACTTACCCTAGAAAATCGAAGTCAATAGTGGAGTATTTGGCTTGAATTAGGGCCCACAATCCCCAGAAGAAATGAGAGGCCTGCAAAGGAAGACAAATAAACCCTGATCAGTGAAACTACTCAGAATGGTTTGTTTCCAGAGACTACTTAGAAAAAGCAATGCAAAATAACGAATGCACATACTATGATGTTAATATTGCATTCCACAGTATTTGAGTTTATGGTGATTTGAGTTTATGGTAATTTTAGCCAACAAACCTCTAAGGCAGTGTTTCTCAACCTTGGCAGTTTGAAAATGTGTGGACTTCAACTTCAGCCAGCAACTCTGGCTGGGGAATTCTGGGAGTTGAAGTCCACACATCTTCAAACTGCCAAGGTTGAGAAACACTGCCTTAGAGGATGCAGGAGCATTTTTACTGCTTTAAAAATGGGGTAGGGTGGCAATGCTACGAATGCCATTTCCTCTGTGCCAATTCTTTCTCAGTGGCATCGTATCTCATTATGCTTCATGCTCTTGGTATGTCTACTAAATAATTAACATAGCATATTTCATTAACTGTTAAGGTTGAATTTTATCTATCCTTGCCTCTGTTTTAAATTTTTATATTCAGTTTTTATGTTTTTAACATTGTGTTTGTACACCTCCCAGAGTTCCTTTCTGAGGGAGATGGGTGGTTTCTAAATTTGATCAATCAATCAATCAATAAATACTGTAAATAAAAAAAACATATATTGCCAGCAAGCTACAGTTTTGTCATAATGGAGTTGTTCCAGTGATGACCAAGTCCTTTCTAAAAGAGATTTATTTTCCAACTTTCTGTGTCAGAGCTTCTGAGAGTTCCCCCCAAAACAGTAGGAAACCCACATCATTCCGTGAAGAAAGATCATCTTAAGGTTGGATTCTGGAAAGATAAGACCTCAGTTTTTTAAGACAGGTTTTGAAAGTTTGTATTGGAATAGGACACTTTCTATACTGCACCCAAGTACTTTATAGGCCGAGTGTGTCTAACTCTAGTAACTTTAAGATCTGTGAACTTTAACTCCCAAATTCCTCAGCCAGCCAGTTATGGGAGTTGAAGTCCATAACAACATCCCTACTATAGATTTTTTTTGTGAAACGTTTTTTTCCCTCATAACCACTTTCTCGGACATAAAGAACAAAGAGGAGGAATAAAAATATTGTTAAAAACTTGCTAAATTGAATATTTTCTGCAAGGTCTATTATCCTCCCTCTTTTCATCCATTCTATTTAACCTGAAGGAATATCGATGTTCATATATTACAGAATATGAACATTCCCCACCCCCAATCATATCTCAGATTTCAAAGTGTCTTGAATCAAATCAATTTGCTCTGAAAAGTTTTGAACCATCAATGTGATCTAAACATGCCTTTTTCAATCTTGAATCTCCAGTTTGAATCAGTCATGATTGATTTGTACCAGCCTATTTGTCTAAGAAATCCTTGGGAAGAGTCCAAGTATTAGAAGTGGGGTGGGGTGTGTGTGGTTTCTCCTTGAAAGCTATGTTAAAGCACAGTAAAATGAAACACCTTCCTCCAAAGACTTCCTTGGTGAAGCCAATAAGTAAAAAGTGGAAAGGAGATGTTTGGTGAGACAGAAATGCTTTAGGGATGAAACAGAAAGAAAGAGAAAATTACATAATTTTCAAAGACTTGAAGGTGACTTAGGAAACAACTTGTGCATTTTCTGTTGGTCTGGTATCAGGGGTGGGTTCCTCCTGGTTTGTACTGGATCACCTGAACTGGTAGTGATCCACTGGTGATGTCATGATGGCGTCAGGAACCGGTTTGGTTGGTGCTGGTCTGTGGGCGCCACCATCTTTTTCCCCCCGAATTTTTTACTGTTTGGAAGTTTTTTCCTCTGCTACTGCTTGAAAAAGGGCTCTCCCGCCCATCCCCGGGTTTATACTTACCTTTATTCCTTCACCCAAAGCACAGCTGATCAGCTCCTCAGCTGTGTTTCGGGCTGATTATAGCTACTGAGCATGCATGGAAGCAGAATTGTATGAGGGGATGCACGTATGCATGTGTGCGGAGTGAGTGTGTGCGTGCAAAACATCACGATGCGAACCGGTGGCGAAGGTAAGTGGAACCCACCCCTGGTGGAGCCTCCTGCCATTGCTACCAGTTCTAAGAACCGGTCTGAACCGTAAGCAATCCACCGCTGGGTTAGTGGATCTTGGGGTACAATATATTTTTCTGGATTCATTCATTGTCTAAACACATTGTCTAGTCTGCATACACAATTCTTTCCCTAACGTTTTGTTTAAACGCCAAAGATAAACTTTTGAATTAAGAATCTTTATCCCAAAATATGAGCTAAAAAAGAAATCTAAATCTTGACTAACAAACCCATTCACACAATTTCTCAGGCGGTGGATAATCACTATAACTCATAGCATTGCAGCATGTGGTATGAATAGCGCTTATAAATACAGCTAATGGATATCATTTCAGAATTATCTGAAGTAATTTTATTCAATATTCAGCAATGAAACACTGCTAGTACAATCGAAAGCTAAGAGAAAATAAAACCTGATGATTAATATAATAAAATGTGACTATGTATAGTGGGTGGACTATGCATATTATAAAATATGAGGAAGAGTGGGTTGTGAAACAGATTATGTGAATCTAGACCCAAAAGAAGTATTTGTTCAGGATGGATTGATGGAATATAGGAACATTGGAGAAGACAAGAATAGATGGTCTATACTTTCTTCAGTGACTGTGTAGGAAATGCTCAGACTTAATGACAACTATACAGTGTGTGGAGGTAACTGGAAAAACTATTCTAGAATCAATGTTTCTGATTTGCTACAAATCACACTTTTGCTTAAGGAAGCTCTCCTCGCTCATGCCACAGTCAGCCAGGGAGTCGTGAGAGGGGGAGGAGGGTCACCTGAAGGGAAGCTGGGGGTGGCGATCGTTCCTCAGCACACAGAGAGAGAAGGGGAGAGAGGGAGAAAGAGAGAGATGGGAGAAAGAGAGATATGAGGGAGGAA
>JANHGD010002847.1:71928-84845 GCA_027560375.1 Imantodes cenchoa
ATCTCCGTCGTGTTCTTTGGCGTTGTGTCCAGCGCAGCCCGTTCTAAAAGAAAACATCTCGACAGTTCGAGAAGTTTGATTGAACTTGTGAGACATTTTCTTTTCAAATGAGCTGCCCTGGACACAACGCTGAGGAACGCGGCGGAGGTACCAATACAAGTGTCAGGTAGGACGCGCGTCCTGCTCCCTGTGGCCAAAAAAAGCAAATTCCCTGGAGTCGTGCCCCCCCCCCCCCCGGCATCGCTCCGCGCTCCCTCCAGGGGGCACGCCCCACTATTTAAGAAGCACTGCTGTATACAAAGGCTTCAAGCAGGAGCTGTGAATTCAAAAAGACCCCCATGTCATCGTGCACCCCACTAAAGAATAAAGGTGGAGTATCACAGAAAAGGGGGACGGGGGGGTGTCAAGCAAACAAAGATTGAGGTTAAGTCTGTTCCTCCCCATGTAGATTTGCACATCTGGATCTGATTTTCAACAGCATCTCTTAGTCAGCCCAGGGCCAAGAGGTATAATTGGGGGTCATTAGCATATTGACAATATTCGACTCCGAACTGATGGATGATCTCACCTAGTGGATTCATGTGAATGTGAAAACAGGAAGAGAATTGAATCCTGGGGTACTCCAAAAGTAACAGATTATTGGCATGATGTGTCAGGATTGAAACTGGACACAAAGCAGGAGAACCACCACAGAGTAGTGTATTCCAATCCCTGAAGCTACCTAAGTCAGAGGTCCTCAAACTTGGCAACTTTAAGACTTGTGGACTTTGCTGGCTGGAGAATTCTGGGAATTGAGGTCCATAAATCTTAAAGTTGCCAAGTTTGAAGACCTCTGACCTAAGAGAATGCAGCAGTTGGTGATACTAAAAATTGCCAAGAAATCAAAGAGCACTAGAATAATTGTACCACCTCCATCTTGGCTCCACCACAGATGATCAATGAGTAAGACCAGTGTGGTCTCCATAACTGCATACTGGCCTGAAATCTAACATAAACTGGTCTAGATAATCTGTTTCTTTCAGAGACCTTTAAAGTTGATGAAGCCTAGAGTTGAAGTGTTAGATTTCAACAGCCATGTTGTATGAATCCTTATTTAAAAATAAATTGTTACAGTGATTTTCTCCCAAGTAAATGTACACAGGATTATAATTTATAATAAGGAGAAGCAGCAGTAAATGAGATCAGTACATAACATTTCAAAATAAAAACAGATGGGATTATTATATTCTACAACTGGAGAGCTCTTTAATATGTGTTCCCCTTTTAAGGCACTCGCAATAAAAAATCTGACTCCCAGCTTTCTATGGTGTCACAATTTTGTCTACTAGCAGGATTACGTGGGGGAAAGTAGTATTTTATTGGCTTTTGAGATGTCTGCTGCCCCAAGCAAACTGGATGGCATACATTTTGCTTGCTTAATGCATAATGTAAACCAGGGAGAGGCAACATCATGACTAGACACCAGTATACACATGGGCGCTTCCTTTTATATCTACACGATTTCTTTTCTTTCTTTTTTTTTGATGAGCAACATGCTACAATGCCAGCTTTTAGCATCGGCATCATTTGCACATGGAACCCCCGGAGACATTTTTAGAAAGTAAAAATGGGGTGGGTGCATGTGTGGCTACAGCCCAGTTTTTCATTGGATGATTTGAACATCTCCTGAGAGGCAGAATACACCCTAGAGGGAAAATCAATTTATCTTTGGGGAGTGAGCATCTGTAACCATGCTGCAAAAGAGTCCGTGTGACTTTCCCAAAACTCTACCTGTGTCTGTTGACTTGCCGAGGTTGCCAACTCCTGGTATATATTTAAAGGCAGCCCTTTCATTTGTATTTCATTAAATCCATGCATGTTGAGTTGGTGAGCGGTAGGATCAGTTCATGAGGCCAACGGCTATTTTGTTCTTCTGATTGGCACAGGAATTTCCTTTTTTTACTTTGACGGCGTTTCCTCCAGGCTTCCTTCTCCACGTTGGTGGGGTCGTCAGTGCCCGCTCTGTGAAACTCTTGGATCGTATCCACAATCCTGGTACGTTATAAGCCTAAATCTACTTACATTTTGTCCTGAACTTGTTTCTTTATGTTTATCTTTTGCTGGAGGTAAGAATTTGGAAAATGTTGAATGGTTAAGCCTACAAGGTGTTTAGCAAACATTTCAGACAGCTTCCTTGCAATGTTTTTTGGTGCCATTGAGCTATATGACTCATACGATACTACTCTAGAATGAATTGCTTTCATTTTGTTTCCAGATTCTGAAATTAAAATGCCCAGTAAGGCATTGAATAAAGAAGGGCAAACTTATTAAGTCTTCTGTACTATCTCTTTTTTTAAGTCTTTATAAGTTTTGGCACCGAAGAAGGCAAACTGACATGAATGATGATGATTTAGATAAGGTTCTAAAAATTACACAAAATGTCTTTAAAAGATCCGCTTAACCCAAGCAGAAGTACATTTTGGAAGTAGAAAATGGCTTCCTCTAACTAGTAAGGAAATTATTACAAACAACTTTGTTAAAGGTACCAGCGGAGATTCTTAATCATCCAGGTCATGGTTGTCCCAAAGGGGCTTTTCCAAAAGGCAACTGGACCTTCTTGTATTTTCTCTCTCTCTTAAAAAAACATTTCACTTCTCACGCAAGAGAAGCTTCTTCTTTCAAGGAAAATTCCAAAGAAGTCCAATTGCCTTTTGGAAAAGCCCCTTTAGGTTTGCTAAATATGGTTAATTCCTAGTGTCCAATCTGTTCTACTAAGGCTAGAAAATGCATGTCAGACAAAGGTCTTCCTTGTATGGCTGGTCTTTTCATTTTCATTGTGATTATAACCAATTTTTTCCCAGTCTAGTATGTTTTCCCATGGAACAGAATATGCACTGGTCTTGATGGAGTCTTACTGACTCAGGATTAATTTTGGAATTAGTACAGGAACTTCTAGAAAAAGATTACCGTATTTTTCGGTGTATAAGACGCACTTCCCACCCAAACAAGTGGGCGGAAATGTCTGTACGTCTTATACAGCGAATGTTGCCAAAGCCCTGCCCACCTGCCAGCCCCCACTCTTCAGCTGCTGCCTCCTAGCAATTTGCCTCCTAATAGCAAACAGCCTGGTCAGCTTCAGCACAGCCTGATTTAGCACAAGCAGCTGATTGGCAGTTGGATCTGCCTTCCGGAATACTGCCTATCAGCTGTTCCAGGCTGCGGAGATCATCACCGCCGTTGCAGCCCATCGCTGCTGCCGCCTATCGCCTCCACGCATCCCATTTTCGGCCTCTGCGTGCCCCAATTTCAGCCTTCACACGCCCCATTTTTGGCCCGCTCCAGGCAGCAGGGATTGCCACTGCTGCCGCTTATCCCCGCCACCTGGAATAGTCCAAAAATGTGGCGTGCAGAAGCCGAAAACAGGATGCGCCGAGGCTGAAAATGGGGCACGAGGAGTCGGCGATAGGCAGCAGCGGCGATGGGTGGCAACGGTGGTGATCCCCGCAGCCTAGAACAGCTGATAGGCAGTATTCCGGGAGACAGATTTACCTTGTGCTAAATCAGGCTGTGCTGAAGCTGACCAGGCTGTTTGCTGTTAGGAGGCAAATTGCTGGGAAGCAGAGGCTGAAGGGTGAGAGCCAGCAGGTGGATGGGGCTTCGGTAGTATTCGCTGTATAAGACTCACAGACATTTCCACCCACTTTTTGGGAGGGGGGGAAGTGTGTCTTATACACCAAAAAAATATGGTAATCATTTTCTAGAAGTTCCTGCCCCAATTCCCAAATTAATCCTGAGTCAGTAAGACTCCATCAAGACCAGTGCATTTTCTGTTCCATGGGAAAACATACTTGACTGGAAAAAAATTGTTATAATCACAATGAAAATGAAAAGACCAGCCATACAAGGAAGACCTTTGTCTGACATGCATTTTCTAGCCTTAAACCACGCTGTTTGCTGCAAGGAGACAAATTGCTGGGAAACCCAGGCAGATTTTTTTTCTTGTTTTCCTCTCCAAAAGCTAGGTGCGTACCCATTCTATCTGCTTTGCCAGGCATGGATTTAAATCAGGGGTCTCCCAACATGGCCGGTTCAAGACTTGTGGACTTTAACTCCCAGAATGGTCCTTCTAGCCAATAAAAATAAACTCTGATAATTGACTAGGAAGGAAATTAATTGGAATTGTTTGTCTTTTAGTTATGCTACCACTGAACAAATAAAACTTTGATAGAAGAAACTTTTTTTTTTCTCCCAAGAAGTTTTGAGAAAATTTTCTTAGGAATGTACCAAGTTATTCAGATGATTCCTCGAAGGCTGATTCCAGCTTGTAGTCTTGTCTAGTCTTTCCCTGTATTTCCCTTCAGTCCCCTTCCCAAGTTACTTTTGAGGAGATTCTGATGTGAATGGAAGCCTCCATTAGGAACAAAAATAGCCAGCAACCTGCAGGTTGTGTATTCTCCTCTAGGATATCTTTGATCATCTGAATTGAATGCTTCTCTGGTTACCTTGTCTGCCTTAGTGGAAGATTAAATTGAATGCAATGGATTTTTTAAAATAAAACGTTAGAAGAATGATCTTTAGCAGAGGAACCTCTATCTTGGATAGCTAATATCGAGACCTTGACTGCAGCAATCATGTTTGTCGTAACAAATTCTCTCTGGGACAATAAGCCAGCTAACATTTTTTTTTCCTATTAATCCTCTCCTTGTTCATCTTTGTGGCCATTGCTGTGCTGAATGCCTTTTTTACAAACTATAGCAATCAATGTCAATATAGTTGCTGCTTAAAATCTTGCAAAGGTCCATCTGTGGGGTGGATGGGAAAAAATGGTTTTATGATGTTACCTAATTTGGATAATAAAACATCTGCAAGAAAATAACCAAGCTCAGAGACCACCAACCCTGGTGCTCGTTTCAACCTGAGCTACAGATATTCTCCTTTGTTGGTAAAATGTTTTTTTTCCCCCTTACTTGATGCATCTCTGTTATGACAAGAATCAAAGAGAGACATTGGCTTACCCATTTTAATTACATTTTTTTTTACATAGATCAATTTTTAATCTTCCTCATCCTCTGCTTTCCCCCACCCCTCAGGTGAAAGTTCCAAAAATTAAGAGACTCCTTCAGCCAAAGGCATTTCTTACTTCCAATTTCCCAAAGAAACATTCTCCCTTCCAAAATGCCCCTCTGTTCTTGCAGAGAATGGATAATTGCCAGATAAGATAAGATTGGCTCAGTCTGGTAGAGGTCTAACCATTGTCTTCTTTTTACTGTTTATACCCTATCATCAAAATAATGTTACTTTCAAAGAGGCAATGATGTCCATATGGTCATTGTTGCTTTTGGCCTTGGCATGAACTTTGGGTGTCAATAAGCCTACTTTTGTGGTTTTGTGCTTGTAGACAGGTCAGCCTCCCAATATATAGCCAACTCTGTAAGAATAATTTTTTTCTACAAATCTTGTTTGTTTCTTTGTTTGTTTGGGGATGGTTAGTAAGATAATAACCATGAAACATGATTAAAAGTTATTGTGATAAAACATTAATGTTTTTTGTATAGTGCTATATCTGCCAAGTCTTCTGCTTTAAAAGGGAGGGGGGGAAAACTTGTTACGAGCCACTTCTAGCACAAATAGGATAGATTTTAAAATGCATAAACTATTAGCAGTGCATGGAGAAATGTAACCCAAACTTTCAACAGGTGGTATTAATTATTATTATTTATTTGTTTTACCTACACTTAGATTAACTCAGTATATTCCTTCTGTCTTCTGTTTTCATTCTCTTATTAACTGTGCTATCTGTGTCTTTCCAGTTCCTTTGGAGCAACCCTCTGAATTGTGTTCTTGGTGTGTGTGTGCGTGTGCGTGCGTGCCTGTGTCTGTGTAGGTGTGTGTCTCTGTGTTGATGTATGTGTGTGTTCTTCTTTCTTTCACTATATTCTGCTGCCATAACTGATCTACTTATTTGCTGTTTTGAACTCAGCCTTTGTCGGAATTATGGGTAACACAAGATCATACAAACTACTAGACTGGAATAGTTTCAATTCAGGTATTTTATTAGTCATTCAGTACCACATACACTGACAAAAATTATGGCAGCTCAGTGAAGTCTTTTTAGAAATACATTAACTCATTGCCAAGCTAACGTTTCAAATTTTGTTCTTTTTAATTGTAAAAATTTAAAATAACTTTTATGATTAATCTAGTAGGTTATATTATGAAATTAAATCCCATTGTTTCTTGCTAGGCTATAGGTCCCTAATTATAGCCTGTATATCAGTATAATCAAATCATAACTAAATTCTTTCTTTTTGAGATTTAGCTTTTCCTGTACTAGAAGTAGAATCTTCTGTGTGGGTCTCAGTTATGGAGAAATGTCATTTGAAAATCACTGTTAGCTACATCTGTATTAGAAGCAAAACGACTTCTTGTTATTGAATAAGACATCTTATTCATGTTGCACATACTTTTTAGGTTATTTGTGGATTTTAGGTATATTTACTGTTTTAACATAGGCCATTTAATTTTTAAATAATCCCACAGTACCAGCTAACTGACGAATACAGCCAAAGCCACATTATCAAGCTAGAGTATTGATATAGACCCAGAAAACAGATGCATGATTATGTATGGTTTAGTCTGTGTATGATAGGTTACTGGATTAAAGATACTTTTAAGTTGTGAACTTATTCTTTTATTCATATAAGCATATAAGCACAAATAAATAAATAAATATTCAAGATCATACAATTTAAATAGTGCTGGCTAGTTAATAGTATGGATGAATATTCAAAATGAATGGCATACTCCTCTTTGGAACCTTTAGATGGAGAGGTTTTTTTTTAATTGAACCAAAAAAGCTGATCAGATTGAATTGTAGTATACTTTTTCCACAAGTGAATGCTCAGCTTGCTTATGTTAATTAAGTTACAGTGCATTTGCATTCATTTGCTTCATTGTAGGAAGTTTGAAAAGGAAACCCTGTGCTGGAATCTCTTTTCTAATTCTTCCTTCTAATTCTACAATTGCACACAATTTTAGTCAGTGAAAAAGAATGAGATATCATACCACAATCAGGGGCGGGTTCCTAAATTTTTTACTACCACTGTGGGCGTGGCTTGTTTTGTGGCCGTGGCTTGCCGGTCATGTGACCGAGTGGGAGTGGCCAGCCCAGCATTCAGCAAAAGGCATTATTGCTAGGAATCAGCAGAAATGTCCCAGTTCTAAGGGGGAAATGCTTCATCTGCCCTCCGATCTTTTCAAGACGAGACGAAACGAGATAAGAAGGGACTCAACTCTTTCCTTTTTGGAAAGCTTGCAGGAAGGCAGCACATGTACAGTAGAAATTTTTTTTAAAAAAATAAAAAAATGTTTTTAAAAAGATGGCAGCACCCAGGGACCAGCAACCGATTGGACTGGGATGGGTGACGTCACCAGCGGGCGCACTGGACCGCACCAGTATGAACCCACCCCTGCCAGCTCACAATTCCTCCCTTCCATGGAAATTGTATGCTTCCCACTTTCTCCCACTTTCTCCCCCTTACTCTCCTTGCTGTCAGTTTCTCAGTCCAGTTTGACTTCTTCGTCACCCACTCAGGAAGTACTTTTTAATTTTCTAATAGTTGACATTAAGGATTATCAATATGCTTTATCATATTGCTTCCGTGTCTCTTTTTTATTTACTGACTTGGTTGCTGGGAAAAGAAATATGCTAGTTAATAAGTAATAATATAAGGATGGGCAGCTACCAGGCATCTTCTGGCTGTTTTGGACTATGGTCTCCACAATGCTTTGCTAATTAGTGTTCACATGGGCTATTAATGGTGGAATTCAAACATCTGGAGGCAAGTGGATTTGTATAAGAACAAAGCCTTTTCTAAAGAAAATTCAGAAGTCGCATTTAATTTATTACATTCATTATAGCTGCTCACTCCATTAGATTCTGAGTGTCTTACAAAAATCCAGAAAACAATAAAAAAACAAACAGACGTGAACAGGCAGCCTGGGTTAAAAAATTATAACAATAAACTGTACAAATACAACATGGTCCCCCACAAATGCATCAAAAAACACATTGACCCCAGGAGGCCTGGATACAAATATTTTAATATACATTTCTTTGCTTACCTCAGATCACTTTGCTTACCTCAGTTATAATGGCGGTATCTATGTTTATTAAAGATATATTTTTCCCATTATAATCAGGGAATTGTCAAAGCTATAAGGCTGTACTTGTCATTTTCATAACTTTTGTTATGGAAAATGCTTTCAATGGTGCATTTTGGGGGGTGGGACTTCAGTTTTAATTGTCATTGCCATGCCTAGCATATAGTAGTCTTCTGCAAATGTATAAAGCACCTTGTGATGTGCTGGTTATCAATCTTCATAAAAACACATTTGAAAGTATTCTTTTCATGAGGAAAAGGCCATGAGAAATGTGGTAGCTCTGGTTAAAAAGGGGCAATTGGAAGGCAAGCAATGGGAAGAGGAAAAATAAGGGTGTGACTCACCATTCTCCAGATAGACCAATTCCTTATACTTACTGTATAACTGAGCCCACACTTTCAGTTGTACGTTGTAATGGTTGTAAAGTGGGTCACTATGTGACCACACCCGCTTTTAGGACCCTTTTTTTGTGGCAATCATTAGGGAACCCATTGTTTGCTATAGAGTGGTTTTTGCCAGAAACTGGAAGTCAATCTGGCTTCTGGTAAAAACATCGTAAATCATAGTTATGTGATTCTGGGATGTTACAAATGGTCATAAATGCAGGCTGGTTGCCAAGTGGCCAAATGCAGTCATGTAACCACGGAGGGGCAAGGGCACCATTAGAAGGTTGAATCTGGATCATAAATAGCTTTTTCGGGCTCTCTCGTAACTTCAAAATGTTGTTAAGCTGAGGATTACTTGTATCCAAGCTGGGATACTTGCAGGTCCATATGCTTATTATCTTATGTACACCAAGAACCCGGTCATCAGGCTTTGCCTGTGGAAAAAACAATATATGCAGCTTTGAATTAATAGAGTTTTAATCCGTTTTCAGGGCGGGTAGATGAGCCACCATTTGGTACACTGATCTTCTCTCCATCATCTGATAGACACATTTTACCTAATAGGAAGGCTGGCCCGGGTTTCAGGTATGTATACTTCAATCTATATATTCATTGCTTCCAAAGAGTATATTATGACGTACAAGAAAGAAAATAAGAAATAAAAGTGGGAAAGTGGAGAGCAAAAAAAGTTCTCCATGCTTTTCTGTTTTGCAGTTTCAATAATTTCTTCTTTTTCTAGCTCATATTGAGACTAGAAGTTCATTTCTTCAGTTGAAGATACTGACCTTGAGTTGCTTATGTACTATCCATTGCTGTGGTCAAGATGATCTTTCAAGACCATCAAGGCAATCTGTACTAACAGCTTTCTCTCTGTCATTCATGGCTATCAAATCACTCTTTCCTCCTGTACTGAACTGGATGAATGCAAGTGACAGTGACTCATCCTTGCATATGCTGCAGGCTCAAGACGTATTGTGTTTTGATTATTCCAATTTATTAGTGAATATTTTATTGTAGGGATCAGGAAACTGTCACATTTCTATTATCACTCTCTATTCATTTCTTCGGCATGCTTGGCAAGCTTCAGAAGCCATCAAACAATGGCAAAGTGACGTTAAGTATAGGGTTTGGTTTGTTGTACCCACTGTTGAAAGTAAATCTCTTTGGGTGTGGGATGTAGTAGCTTCAAAATACATTCAGCTCCAAATATTCGGAATGAAAACCATGTTTTTTATGGTTTATCATGTGAGGTTTTTCGATTTGTAGTAAAATGTAAAATCTATAGTGTGCAGTGGCCACTTGAATTTTGATCTAAATTCTTGTAGCCCAAACTAAAAACTGAAATTCAAACCCCAGCAAATCTAAGGAGGTCAAGACTGATGAGCAGGTCTTAGCATACACTTGATCATTAGATAATTAAAAAGTTTTATAACAGGAGATGGTAAGCCTAGAGACCTTCATGGAGATTCTCAGTCATCTAGGTCATGGTCTGAAAGGGAGTCCAGTTGCCTCTTGAAAAAAACCACACTTTTGGGACCTAGAGATCTCCACATATTATTGTATACAATCTCTCTTCGGTCCCAGCCAAGATATTAAGAATTTCAATCTGTCTGAACAACTATGGCTTTCATCCCTGTTTTTGCTTTTCTAGTTGTTTTCCCTCAATGTCATGTCATTGCCAGGGTTCAAAACATAATTTATACCAATCCTGGAAGATTACATGGGGAGTTAGTGTAGGAAAAATGATTCACTCACCCTATTTCCTCAGTACTTCTTGATCTAATTTTACTGCATACTGAAAGATCTTTATCCTGTATCTCAAGTAACATGTCTGGTTATATCTCTACTGCTGGCAAAGGATGAAGCACTTCATTAAGGTTTGTTTAGCGTCCATTTCCAACAGGTCAGGAACCCTTATTTTAAATTTAATTCTCTGAAGTCCTTAATAGTCTCCATTAGAGTGTCAGATATGTCTATTGCACTGCATAGTTGTCCCTAGGGGTGTGGACTGCTTGTCTAGGTAAAGATTTCCAATCAGGATAGCTTCAGACTAGGGTTAAACACCAAAAATGGTTCTTGTTGCATTGTGACAATCTGACAACAAAGTAAACATGAGCCTTCATGAGCCTTCTGGGAAACCATCAACTTTACACAGATGGCAAGAGTTGCTATGATATTAAAAGGCCCCCTAAAGAAGACATTAGTGATGTTGCTGAATTTCATATTTCCAAGTGAGGAAATGCAAATCTCAGCAGCTCCTAATACACACCTGAGATGGAAACCTCAGAGTCTTAATAATCTTTCTCTGTATCCATTTTAATTTGAGTTGGAGGATATTTTAAGTTTTCTCTCTGTCACTTATTTGCTTACTGAGTCTATAGGACACAAAGAAATGATCAATTACTGTAGTAAAGTAATACAGTTTTCTTGTTTTATTATTTTAAAATGCTTTTAGTATTTTAACTGTAATATTTTTGAATTGTATGCTGTCCAGAGTCATTGACCAATTTAGCTTTAGAAATTGAATAAATAAATGAATACTATTACAAAATATGAAGAAGGGACTGCAGAATGGAATTTGCAGAAAAAAGGTTTGACAAGTTTCAGGCTTTGGAGAAAATGGATGGAATGGATGTTGTCATAGTCCTATTGCAATTTTTGAGAGTATGACCAAATGCTCTGACTTTATCTTAAATTAACCAAACTTCAAACTTCTTGAAGCTTGGAGAAATCACTATCAGTATCAAATTCTGCTTCATAATATGAAGCCGTTGCATACCTAACTTTGTATGGTAGATATAAGAGGCATTAGGATACTGTGCCAAAACATCACCTCAAAGGCAACTACAACAGTGAATCTGTCCTGCTTCAGCCACGCATGTACAGAGGGTTTCTTGGGAGATTATCAGTTTTACTTCAAGGCTGGAGAATTAACAATGAAGCAAAGGAATGTAAATGAAGCAAATGCTTCCCTGCAAAGTTTGTTTGAAATAGGAGCACACAGAAGAATTGTCTAAAGTCAGATGAAGCCTCGGAGAGCCAGAGATCAAGGTTGTCAGCTAGTCCAAAGGTCAGAAGTTGAAGACTAGAATCAGGGGTGAAATCCAGCAGGTTCCGACAGGTTCTGGAGAAGCAGTAGCGGAAATTTTGAGTGGGATGGGAATGGAGATTTTGCAGTATCCTTCCCCTGCCACACCCACCAAGCCATACCATGCCCACCAAGCCACACCCATACAATCGGTAGGGAAAATTTTTAGATTTCATCCCTGATCTTCCCGGTATGCACATGCGTACTGGGTGGCTACTCTTTGGGTTTTTGGTGCTCCCACGCACGTAAAGACTAGCTGGCTGGTGTGCCGGAACCCGGAAGAGCAATGGGCGACAACTAAAAAGTCAGATATAAACTTTTTGGAGGAAGATTAGCTTTGGAGAAAGGACTTATTGTATTTAATCAGACAACAATTGATAACAGATTGTATTAAATAATAAATGTGGATATTTAATTCAGGACCAATCAGTGTTAATTAATGAGACAATGTGGGATAATTAAGAAGCAGTAGTAAATTTTCTACAAGTTGATTACAATAACAATGTGTTAAAAGAAGGTTTTGGAATTTTAATCCTATTTTTTATTAGTATTGTTCTTTCTGTTAACTACTTTGTTATAAATGTAGTATATAGATGATAGGTTAACAACTTGCAAATAGAATTAGTAGTTCAATCGTTTAAAGTTCTTTGGGCTGGTTTCACAAGGGGTGGGAAACCAATATTGTGGTAACATATTAATCAGCATTCAACTGGAGGGAAAATATGTGCATATGCATTAGTCTTTTTTAATGTACCTTTTTCTTTTTAATGGCTTATTTGTTTTGTTTTTTTCTTTATTTGTTCCTCCCATCCAAAACATTTGGTATAACACATTCTTTTCCATAATGAATCTACTATTTACTATCCATATATTTCCCCGTAAAATGTAGCATTATACAAGGATGTAATTAGATTCTTAACCACTTTCAATTTCACTTTCCCACAAAACGATTATGCAGTTTAGTGCAGGACAGGAACAAATTAACAGAATAATAAAGTTGGAAGGGACCTTGGAGGTCTTCTAGCCCAACCTCCTGCTCAAGCAGGAAACCCTATACCTGTGATGCCGAACCTATGGCATGCGTGCCACAGGTGGCATGTGGAGCCATATCAGAGGGCATGCGAGATATTGCCCTATGTCAACTCCAGCGCGCATGCACACACTGGCCAACTGATTTTCGGCCTTGAGGAAGGCTATTTCGCCCTCCGGATGCTTCAGGAAAGCTTCTCTGAAGCCCCGGAATGCAAAAAACTACCCAACGGGCAAACCGGAAGTGCATTTTTCCAAACTTCCAGTTAGAT
>JANHGD010002849.1:40654-52077 GCA_027560375.1 Imantodes cenchoa
GGTGAGAGCTGAGTGACAGATGGGGACCAAAGGTGAACGAGCTGCCCTAAAAAGCTGCCCTAAATGAGCTGCCGTAAGAGGACACGACATGCTCCTACACTAGAGGTGCTACCCCTCCCTGAGCACCCCATACACCCCCAAGTATCATTACCATTACAGTATAATACAATTATTTGTGAAGGAAAAGCACAAATAAGATGTGAGCAGGAGATGATTTCTTCATCCGGAGTGTATTTTTATTGGCTGAATGCACGAGATCATTCAAGCCAATAGGTTACCTTTTAATTGGAAGAGCTGAAATTTATTTCTTGTGTTTGCATTCCTATCCATAAACCATAATATACATTTAAATTGTCTAATCTGTTGTGCTACATATAAATGTACAGTTTTTCATTTTGTAGAAAGTTATAATATTGAGTAACTCAATATTCATTTTTTTCTATTATTCTTGTAAGATGGATTTTAATGTAGTGACATTTTTTACCAAGAAAGCAACGTGATACTTTGAGATCATATAAATCCCATGCCAGCATTAATATCTCTTTCCTCAGGCATGTTTTTTTTTCTTCAGCAGGAATTTCATTCATTCATTCATTCATTTTTATTTTTATTTTTGTCATGCAGAATGGTTGAAAGAGTACAGGAAAACAAGTCCCCCTGTACTTAGGAACCTTACAAGCTCTACAAGTAACTTAGAGAAATTGTGATAAAGGCTTTGTGGTAGAATCACATTTTAAAATGCAATTACAGTAGGGCATAGAAAATAGTAAGCTATGCATACTAGAAAATCCTATTCTGCACTGATTCATATTTTACTTTTTGAAGCTGAACAGGGAAAGCAACTTTCCCTGTTCAGGGGAAACTATAAGGGGTTTCCAGTCAACAATAACTGTAGGTGTTATCCCTAAAGCCCCAAGGATGAAAGAGCACTCAACTACCATCAAGAAAGTGCTCTCAGCCTTTTGGCTCCATCACACTCTAAATTTACCCACCCTTTCTCTGCGGAAATCAACTCAGCCATCATCAGTCTGACGTCCGGCAAAGCACCAGGTTTTGATAGCATCCACCCTGAATTTCGAATTCATTCTGGGAGACTAACAAGGAATTGACTTGGCAAATTCTTTTCTAACATACTTTCTAGAGGACACCTCCCATCAGAATTCAAAAAAGCCAAAGTAATATCACTTCTGAAACCTGGCAAACCATAAAACTACTCTTATAAAGCTATCACCCCATTGCCCTTCTGAGTTCTTGTTACAAATTTTGAGAGAAACTTATCATAAACAGAATTGGACCCACAATAGATACATTTCTGCCCATGGAACAAGCTGGCTTTCATCATAATCACAGTTGTGTTGATCAGGTACTGAGCCTAACAGGACATATTGAGGCTGGTTTCCAGCAAGGTTTAAAAATCACAACTGTGTGTTCGATGTGTTATCTTACTGCAGTATACAACACCGTGTAGAAGAAGGGTCTGCTTTACAAACTGAGTCACATCATCCCCTGTAAAATCCTCTATCGCCTAATAAACAACATGCTCAGCAATAGATCCTTTCAGATGATTATGGAGGACAATGTTAGCAAGTTAAGAAAACTCAACAACGGCCTTCCACAAGGTTCTATACTGGCACCTGCACTGTTCAATCTTTATATCTTAGATATGCCAGCTACAAGGGGATGTAAATTTGGATATGCAGATGACCTGGCCCTAGCACGCAAGATAAAAACTTGGAAATTTTGGACTGCCTCCTCTCTGAGGATCTGAAGTCCCTGGGAAAATTCTTTGCTGACTGGAGACTCATACCCAGTGTCAGCAAAATGGTGACCACCTGTTTCCATCTCAATAACAAACTCGCCAATGCCAAGCCAAAGGCCTACCTGTATAACAACTTATTCCCTTATGATCCTGACCCCAAATACCTCGAAGTAATTTTGGATCAGACTCTCTCCTATAAGAAACACCTAGAGAACATGTCCGTTAAAATCAATACCAGGAACAACTTACTCCAGAAACTAAGAGGATCAAGATGGGGCACCTCAGCCTTTACTCTCAGAATATCAGCACTAGGGTTGGTCTACTCCACAGCTGAATACTGTACCCCTGTTGGCTTCATAGCTGCCACACTAGCAAGATCGATATTAGACTAAATGATACAATGAGGATCATAAGCGGTTGCATAAAATCTACTCCTACTTGCTGGTTCCCTGTCTTGAGCCACATTGCACCGCCAGCTCTATGAAGGCAGGAAGCTTTAATGAAGAAGTACAACAAAATTTTGAGAAACCCACTTCTTCCTGTGCATGCTGATCTTCCTCATCTATCAATTGGCAGCCTTAAATCCAGGAAGCCCTCCTGGCATTTGCTTAACAGATATCTAAAAACGTTGACATTAATACACAGTGGAAAGCCAAATGGGTTGCTGAACACCCAGATACAGGCCATTACATAGATGACCCTACACAAAAGGTGCCAGGTTTTGACCTTCCTCACCAGCACTGGCCAACTCTGAACAGGATACATACCCAACATGGTGTCTGCCAGGATTCATTGTTTAAGTGGGGTCTTGTCTCTATCCCTTAGAGTGACTGTGGTGCTCCTCAACAAAATATCCATCACATTGTGTCCAAATATCCATCAAAAGGTTACACCAGCCCAATAACTGATTTTTTTCAACATAGACCAACCTGTCCTTGAATGGCTGGGTGAACTGGACATTAACATTTGAACTACTATAAGTCCATGTATTTGCCATACACTAAATAAATAGATAACTAGAAAATCCTGTTCTGCACTGATTCATATTTTACTTTTTGAAGCTGAACAGGGAAATCAACTTTCTGCTCAATGCAATTAGTAAAATATAGACACAATTGCCATAAAATGAATGCCAGATATAAAGTGGCAAATACTCTTAATTTACATGGACATGTGGCTGTTTTAACATTGGCGATTCACAACTTGGAAGTTAATTTACTCTTTGAAGAGATTAACTTTTTTTTTTAAATGTTTCATTGACATTGATATTTGCATTTAATAAAATTAAATATAATTGATAATACTGCTTTCCAGTTGTGCATTTAAGCATTTTCCCTACTGTAACATTAAAAATTACCACTCGGAAGATAACAACTTCCAAAGGTCTCTCAAACTGCAGCAAAAGTGTTTGGAGCCCAAAGCCCTGGTTGTATGCATCTTTTCTAACTAAATCTACATCCTGGTTATGCCACTTCACCTCACACTTGGGGACTCATGTGATTAGGATGAGTAGAGCAAAATAAAGTAAAGAGAAATGTTATTGTCTTATCATCCCATCTTTTCAGAATTTGGAACCAGTTCATCATATAAGTCCTGACCTTTTTGCAGTCTAAAGCAGAAGTGGGATTCAGTAGGTTCTGACCAGTTCTAGAAAACCAATAGCGGAAATTTTGAGTAGTTCGGAGAACCGGTAAATACCAGCTCTGACTGGGCCCGCCCCCATCTATTCTCTGCCTCTTGAGTCCCAGCTGATAAGGAGGAAATGGGGATTTTGCAGTAACCTTCCCCTGGAGTGGGGAGGGAATGGAAATTTTACAGTATCCTTCCCCTACCACACCCATCAAGTCATGCCACAGAACCGGTAGTAAAAAAAATTTTAATCCATCACTGGTCTAAAGCAGTATAATCCAGAAGTAAACTCTACCAATTAAACTTTATATATAGACTATAGACTAAAATCTGCCATATTTTTTGAAGCATCTCTTAAAGCCAGAACTTGAGAAATTGAGAGATGATGTTAGAAGTGGCCCTCCTGCATCAGTTTTTCCCAATCCCCTTTAAATCTCTTCTGCATATCATGACATCATGGCCTTATTCTCCTGCCTGCCCATCATGTGACAGTCAATTATATAGCAGAAGACTCCCAATTTAATGAAGTCATAACAAGTGGGAGAACTTAACTCGGGACTACTGGTTTTGGTGGTAGCCTGGTGGCCTATGTAAAGTGAAGTTTTGTCCTCCATTTGTAATGCTGAAAACCTGATTATCTTGGTCTGATTGATCTAGTTTCAGCCAAGCATACTGATTGCTTTTATTAGCTCTGCATCCTTTCCTGCTGCCATGTCTACTTTAGAGTTTTACACACTGTAGCCCTCGGGTTAAATTGCTCTGTCACATTTCGGCACAGCCTGTGTATCTTCAGCACTGTTCCATTATCTCTTAGCAAAATTCATTTTCCGGCTGTGATACAATCAGGAACCAAGTGCTGTGTGTTCCTTTGCACCTTAAGGAACACATATACATTGCTCACACGACAAGAAAAATCCTAGACCATGATGAAATGTAGATATCTCGAAAAAGTTTTCTTTAGGCTGCAGCAGAAGAAATCACTTGAGATTTCTGGGGGTGTTAAAAATGGACAATCAAATTTTATAAGCTCTTTTTCTTTACATTCTCCCAGCACAAACTAACATATCTTGTGTATATGCAACATTGAAGGTTATGAAATTTCTCCACTCCACTTACTTCTAACAACTATTGCCAAGTTCTGATTTTCTATTAGAAATGTAAAGAGTAATTAATTTCAATTTCAGTTTCTGGATAATTTCTCCCAAACCACCATATAAATGCTACTGCTACATGATGTCTGGGCAGTGGAAGCACCCAGTGCACCTGCCTACTCTTGGCATCCATTCTCGTTTTTTGCCAACAGCATTTCTATCATCTTTTGGGGGGGGGGACTTCACCTCTAATTTGCAGAGAGCCAGTGCTGAGTGGAGTTCTCCCATCTGGAAAATCTGATCACAAGGAAGGGTGGCAATTACAAGGATTATATTTTAGGAAAATGGCCACATGTACAGAGGATATTTCCTGTGTTCTGTATGGGAATGAGTAGGGCATTGGTTTGATCTCTTTTTCTACTATTAAAAAATTAGAAATGTCTTTTGGGTGAAATCAAAGACATTTGATTAGAATGAAGAAGAATAAAAATTCTATTCGTTTGAGGTAATTATTTGTATGTGAAATATGACAGGTAATTTTAGTTTATTTTTATTTATTTTATTAGGTTTGAGTTCTAGTAATGTTTGAGAAGCTTAGAAGCTTCCAGAATGATAATAAGTTTAAAAGCTTATTTAGCCCTGTGAGATTGGAAAACATTGTCAAACCAGCATGGCACAAGCAGAATCCCTTTGCACTGTTTTCAGTAACATCTAACTGCTTATGTAAAAGGAGTTTGTTTGTATGGAAGACCACTTACAAATCAGAAAGCACATCTGTAGCATGTAGTCAGAACAAGAAAAAGCTGTTGTCTTATTTGCCAGAGCAGATCACAGGAAGTTCTTCTATGGCTCTTCCAGTGGAGCTTGACAAAATGAAGAGGCTTATTGATAAGCAGATGCTTTTTCACTCAGACTCAATACTCCAGATCAACATTTGGAATATTCCCTCAACATTTCAGGAGTCTTTGGGAAACCATTGATATATGGTCTTATTCAGGGGTGGGTCCTGGTTTTCTTCGCTGCCAGTTCGCTCCTTGATGCGCCGCATGGGGGGGCATGCTTTGTGTGCACGCGCATGCACAATGCTAAAAAACCAGCTTCTGCACATGCGCAGAAGCATAGAATAGCTTCTGCGCATTTGCAGAAGCAAAAAACAAGATGGCGGCACCTATGGCACCCCTGAGAGAGCCAGTTCGGCGGCATGGCAGGCCTGGGCCGCTGCCAGTTCTAGCGACCCAGGCCACTAAGTTACTACCGGTTCCATAGAACCAGTCCGAACCGGGAGGAACCCACCTCTGGTTATTGTAAGTGTTCAACCCTGTCCTGTAGAATGTCCTATCACACAGCTTCTCAACACACACAGCTAGATTTTGCAGCTTTTTGCGTCTATTCCAAAGTGTTTGCCAGTGGCTTTTGTACTCCTTGATATATTTTTCTGCTAGCAGTGGAGAATGTGGTTGTTGCAGAAACGAATTTCGGCAACAGTGCAACTGATGTACGACTAACTCCGTATCAAAGACTTCAGGCAGCTGTGCAACAGACTGTTTTGTTTGTTAATTGCCTCGAGCTGGAAGTGGAAGCAAGCCATTATATACATTAAGCTTAAGGAATGGTATTAAAATAAGCCCAATGCAGGGGGAAAGGCCTGTGATTGAATAAGTACTGTAATCCTCACACAGACTACTGTAAGTCATGCCATAGTAGTAATCATCATGTCAGAGATCTGTGATGAAAATGTTTATATCTTAGGCAAGGGAGCCATTTCATTTTCCATGCCAACTTAATACAGATGTTGCCATTTTAGTTATAGGAAATAAAAGTTACACCAGAGGAAAAAAAGATGTATGTATATAACTTGAGTGCAGTAAAACCTCGCTCTAGACGTTATGTGGAATTGCTCTTTGATGTTATAAATAAAACACATTTGATATATGATAAAAAAAAGGCTACAGGGAATATCTGGATCTCATTCTTTGTTCTCTGTATTTGCTTCTGGGAAAGAAAAGATTCCAAATCTTCCAAAATGTGTTCCACACTTTGGCATTCTGGATTGTATTTGTTTAAGATGCTAAGCAAAATAAATAGAAGTCAGAAGGCCAGTTCTCAATCAGTAAGCCTACAGCTATAATATATGACATTAGGTTACTCAGGAGAATAATGCCTTAGAGTTAGAGCCAATAGGAGAGATCAGGCTCCCTGGAATGTAGGGATCGCTATTTAAATATGAGTTTCTTTCTTACCTAAAAGTATGTAGATATGATCATTCTCATGTTCTCACCATAAACTATTGTTAAAATGTGCAATCATACTACCCAAGAATCAATTTTAAAAATAAGTACATAATAGGAAATCATGCAAGAGAAAATACTACTCCATCTATCGTGCAACTCAAAAGTCATAAATGCTTCGCTTCTCATGCCATTCTGAATGGCTCTCATCTAAATATCTGGTGGGTTTTTTTCTGAGCAATTTGGACATTCATAGCCTCTCTTGCACTTTTATTTCACTGTGGAATGAGTGTTGGATTTTTTTTCAGGTGTTTGGCACTGTTATGGTTATGTGCCGATTATGTGCAATCCATGAATGGAATTGGAAATGCAAAGCCTGATAAACATTTGCATTAAAAAAAGCCCTAAATCTTATTAAGGGATACACAGGAGTATGGAAGAGAGATTTTTCCATCTGAAAAGGAAATGACCTTTTGTCTGCTAAGACTTCAGTTGTCTTATAACTCCACTGAGATCTCAAAAAATTATCCATATTGAAACAGCATGCACATTTATTTGTCTTTGGTCCTTGTTACAACCTGAATCCACAGTGCCTGGTTCTGAATTTCTCTCCTTCCTGTATTCTCAGCTCAGTGTTAACAGTTACATTTTAATGGATATAGAAAATGTGTAAGAATTTTAAAAATTATCATTTCTTTTAAGCTCTGGAAGCATAATAAAACACATTAAACATGAAGATTGAAGATGGACATTCAAAGAATAAAAGTCAGATAACAGAGGGAATCCAACTTAGTAAATCAGGGTCTGATTGGAACTAAACCAGGAAAGCAAAATCACAAACAATTCCAACAAAGAGGAAAAAAATTGAGAGAAATTCAAACAGGCCAGCCTAGATACACACAGAACTCTCTAACATGCTGAAGGGGGAACACAGAAGGACCTCAACAAAGCTTTTGACAGACTGTCTCATCATATTCTCCTTTACTGAATGGTATAGTCTGGGATACATGCTGCCATTACTGTCAGATGGTCATAGCTGGCTGAGTGATTACACTCAAGGAGTGCTCATTAACGGCTTCAGTTCTCATTGGAAGGAAGTATCAAGTGGAGCATGATATGGCTGTTCAACTTTCTGATCAATTATTTGAGTGAGGAAATTGAGGGGACACTTAGAATGTGTAGATGACACATAGCCGGAAGGAATAGTTAATACTACAGATGAAAAAAGAAGCTTGAAAAAGACATAGACAGGCTTGATCAGAAATTAATAGGATGGAATTTAACAGGGGGAAATACAAAATTCTAGATCTGAGTAGAAAAGATATATATCCACAAGTACCGAATTGGGAAGATTAGCAGTAATACATGGAAATGATCTGGTTTCATTGTTGGACATGAGCCAATGGAATGATGCTAACAGGACATATACGATCCTGGGTTACATGGAATAGGCAGCATTTATGGGGAGCATAGATGAGCTCCAGATCAAAGAAAGTCATTGTTTCGCTGTAGTCTGCCTCGTCAGGCCCCATTTGAAGTTCCATGTCCAATTCCAGTGTTCATAAATGAATCATTGAATACAATTAAAATACAAAGCTGGCAATTATAAAATTAAGAAGTGCCATCATAACATGTCAATCTCAAAGGCTCTATGGAAAATTTATGTTTTTACCAACTTCCAGAATGCCATGAGGGGTGGGACCATTTCTGTTTCAGATGCCTGAAAAGAGACAGAGAGAGACCGCTACAGAGAACACTTGCTGTTAGTTCCTGCCTATCACATCCGCCTGTAGAAGTGCTTTTCCTAGTTGTCCAGGTAGGAAGGTCAGACACAGTTGGGGGGAAATAATCTCTAAAATATCCAGCACCTGAGCCATGCAGCATCTATTCTTTGCCCTGACTTTTCCAGCTGGCAGTGACTTTTTTGAACTGTTAGAGAAAATACCTTTCTAGTCCTGCTTAAAGCTTGCTCTTTTCATAACTGAAAAAAAATATGCCCTTTAGGGAGAAATACACACCACATAGGGAGAAATTTGCAAGTCAATGTGTTTATTGCATTTTGAACAATCTTATATTTTTCTATGCCAGAACTGCTTGCAAAAGCACTAGAAGTTCATACAAAAATGCAAACAAATGTGTTTGGCACCTTTTTCTGTGGAATTTGTGTGTGGCAGGGAAACCAAAAAAAGAAATTGTGCTAGAAAAGAGAGAATTTAGAGGAAATGACCTTGACCATGAAGCACCAATTCTTGTTACTTCTTGAGATATTTAACCAAAGATGATAAAGGGTGCAGCTAGGCTATTCTGCACATACTGTGTATATTAATGGGACATGAGAGCTTTGCATTTCAGGAAAAAAAAACTGCAGAGACTTTTGGTTAATCCTTGTTCTGTGTAGGGAAATGAAGTATCATTAGAATAATCCATGATACCGTATTATAATACAATGCTCTCAAACCTCCTGCTTTTCTACAAGTTGAACAATTTTTGGAGACTACCTATTTCTCTCAATAAGCCACCACAATTATAACTTTCAGTCAGCCTACCCACTGAAAGCACAGGACCAGTTTATGCAATAATAAGGGCCAATGCCACACCAAGTCTGGAGCATAGTCCAAACACAACAACCCAAAGTTAACATTGCAGATGGATTCCTATAAAATAAGAGGCCAAAATGAGATGTTTTCAAAAGGGAATTTTCATTCATTCATTCATTCATTCAATTTCTGTAGCTGCCTATCTCAGTTAATGACTCTGGTTGGCTTACAATTCAAATACCTATAGAACCTCAACTAAATTGTAAAGATGTAACTAGAAAAACATGTTTAATATAAAATGTAAATGTACACTATACTTTTTTTTAAAATGCCAATTATTTTTAGAAAAAGTCGCATTCTCTTGGCAGAGGGGGAGAGACTGAGAAAAAAGAAGCTGCTTTTATTTATGAAATGCTATTTTCTTTGCTCTCTGTCCTCTTCGCTTACAGAGAAGTGCTGTACAAATTGCCTCCATTTCAGTTCCACAAAGAAGCAGAACAAAAAAATCCATCATGATGAGAGCCTTTTAATGTCCATTTATTCCTGTCCTGTTTCCTGTACTTTAGCAAGTCAACTATGCAGAAGAAATCCTGTCTTCTTAATCCACAACTACTAACTTTCCTCAAGTCTGGAAAAAAAACTCTGAAGATCCAAAACGCAGCATCAATTGGATCACTTCTGCCTTCCTGCCTGCGCTCAACTCTCATCTAAAGCCCATTCTCGCTTATCTCTTCTTCCCTCTCTGGGCCTACCAAGCAACAAATAGGATGAGAGGTAGGGATAATGTAACACTGTGTTGCTGGACTCAAAATTACTGGACTCAAGCCTTGGACAATTATTCTGATGGACCCAGAGCAATGTACCTAAAAGGCAATAGAGAGGGACGTGAACTGGCTGGTGGGATAGCATGATAATTGGAGAGTGACTGGGGCCCAGTGCAGACACAGTCTGGTAAGCAAGTAGGACAGATTCCTTCTCTGTCAGAGGAGGCTGCCAGCAGAAAATGTTTCTCTCATTCTCCTTGGTCTCTGCAGAGCCATTGCCACCACATATTCTGCCCTGCCATGCCCTCTCCTTTTCCCTGCCCCGCCTGGTCTTCTGCATTTGGAGGTGCAGGCAAGCAGGCAGGAACCAGAGCAGATTCAAGAGACTGCTAGTGGCAGCAGGTAGGAGATCATCACACTAGGCAGAGGCAGGCAGAGAGGAAGGGAGGGAGGGATTATAAAGCTTCTTACTTAGAGACTCTCACTTTTCTGTATTCCTTGCAACTCTGCAAACATAAATCGTTTGAATAAATTTAAAAAAATAAACTTATATCTCCATTAAACCATGATGAATGCTTTGATTTTATGCTATTATTTTGTGTGGGTAATGAAGTGCTGAGAGATCTTTGTGCCTTTTCTAAAGCACAGTGAGCCAGATCCTCTCTCTTTTTCTTTCCTGACTGTTTCTCCCCCTTCCCCCAAATGCTTATGTTGCTTCCAGGAACTCTTTGGCTGGCTGCCCTCTCTCTTTCCTCTCCCATTACATTAGAGCCTGGTGGCTTTATTCCAAGCAATGGAAAACAATGTGCCCATCAAGCATGCTGCTTCAAGGGCATCTCTGAGGAAGAATGCTAGGTAGGAAGGCAGCCTGCATCATTTATGCAAACACTGCAAGCAAATCTAAGGAAAGTTTCACAGAGGTAAAAATCTTCCTGTGGAAAAAGGGCCTCCTAGAACCGTGATGGTGAACCTATGGAGCCATATCTACCAGCATGCGAGCCTTTGTACTAGCTCAGCTCCAGCATGCATGTATGTGCTGGCCAGCTGATTTACAGCTTGCGCGGAGGCTCAGGGAGGGCATCTTTTGCTCTGGAGGGCCTCTAGCCAGCAGGAAAGGGCATTTTTGCCCTCCCTAGGCTCCAGAAATGCCTCTGGAGCCTGGGGAGGGCAAAAAAAATGGGCCTACCGTGCCCACTGGAAATTGGGAAACAGGCCATTTTGGGTCTCCAGAGGTCCTCCGGGGGGCAGGGGAAGCCGTTTTCGCCTAAGGAGGGCGAAAAACTGGCCTACCGGGTCCACCGGAAGTTGGGAAATGGGGAACGGGGGGGCGGTCACGCATGCATGTGCAGGGGGCAGGGCGCATGGGGTATTGAATTATGGATGTGGGCATGTGTACGCATGTGATAGCACCCGTG
>JANHGD010002849.1:67646-79285 GCA_027560375.1 Imantodes cenchoa
GAGCCGAAATCTCGTTTGGGCAAGCGTGCTCATGCGAGATTTCAGCTTCTGCGCATGCGCAGAAGCCAATTTTTTTTTAAAAAATGGCGGTGTGACGAGCGGCCTGGAGCCAGTGGCTCTGGAGCCATGAGTCACTTTAACAGTGCTACCCCCACGGCAGTGTGGCCCGTGGGGGTAGCAAATCACTACTGGTTCTTCCAAATCAGTTGTGGCACAGATGTTTACATTGCCACAAAACTTTGCCAAGAAAAGGGTGGTGAAGGAGAAGATGTGGTTCCTCCACCCACCCACCCAAAAAAAAAAATCAATCACAGGATACTTAACAGAGTTAACTACACCAGGCTAAATATCAAATGCTGAGGAAATCAGGACATAAAGGCAGTTCAAATGTGTTTATTTGGTTTATTGCCAGCTTCAGAGCCGTGGTAGCACAGTGGTTAGAATGCAGTACTGCAGGCTAACTCTATCCACTGCCAGGAGTTTGATCCTGAACTGCTCAAGGTTGACTCAGCCTTCCATCCTTCCGAGTTCGGTAAAGTGAGGACCCAGATTGTTGTGGGCAAATAGGGTGACTTTGTAAACCACTTAGAGAGGGCTGTAAATCACTGTGAAGTGGTATATAAGTCTAAGTACTATTGATATTGATATTAAGCTCTCTACAAGAATCTAACCAACTAGTGGTCAATGGAAATGAGCGGGAGATAAGAGAGGCATTCATGGTGGGCTGGATCTCTTGTAGGCATGCAGGGACTCATGACCTATGACATGTTTGACCCCTCCCTTGGACTCAGCCTGCTTCTCCTCATAAAAACTCTTAGATTGAGCAATCAACCAATGGAACAGAAGTTGCCTTCAGAAGTTTTGGGAGCTTCATCACTGGAAGCTTTCAAGAGATTGGACTGCCATCTCTCAAAAATGGTGCAGGGTCTCCTTGGGTGGGGGGTTTGGACTAGATGACCTTCAAGGTCCCTTCCAATTCTGTTAATCTGTAAGTAAATATGTTTTGCTTAAAATGTTTCTCACTATTTAGTCCAGAGTCATAATGCATCTGTCTCTTTAAAGACCTAAGGGGTCTATTCGGTTGATATTTTTTTTAAAAAGCAGCAAAATAACAACGTAACAGTCCCAATCAGAATAAAAATGGCATTTTCTTTATGCACAAGAGCCATTTATCCCAGCTGAGATTTTCTCTAAGAGGATTCTGCTGCAGGTGTTGATTCTTTTTAAAAAATAAAGAAAGAAAGAAGCCACGGATGCCACCTGCTAAGTTAAACAGTGTGAAATTGCATCTCTTCTTCCCTACATTGCAAGCAAATATATCATTTACATGCATTCAGAACCAAGCAAAAGATGTGTGTGTGTGTGATTATCAACAGCCTCCTGCTTAACACTGGGGTAGGCAGCTTTAGAGAGCTTTGGAGTAACATTTACTCTCTCATTGGTTGCAACCTGACCCAAGAGTGGGGAGGGGAAATTCCATACTTAATTGACGAGTGGCCTGCTGTTCATCTTACTGTAGCTGAGTTTATGGCCTCTTTTGGATAGAATATCTTACACAAAAGATCCCTCTTGTGCTGTTGGAAAGAACAACCTGTGTGTCTAATTTTTGTTGACTCAGGTTTAATAAAAATAAGCAGCCTTCTCTTCTTCAATTTTTTTTGGGTGAGGGGAATAGCATCAGTTACCGTTTCTTGCAGGTGGTAAAAAACGGGAAAGCACAAAGAAACACATAAAAGGAAAAGAGAACATCCTTTTGTAGCATTAACTAATTTTAGAAGTTTAGAAGTCTGTAGGTTTCCTTTTAACGGGTTCATCATCGGCTCTTTACGGAGGGAGAGCACTGATATTTATAAATAGACCCATCAACATAGGAACAATGATTTTACAGGTAAGCATTTTTTACTCTCTACTTCAGAACCATTGTCAGCGTTGTTGTAATTTCCAGCTTGATCCATAACAGCCTTTCCAATTGCTCTTGCTTGTACTACTTGCTAAAGCACAGAGCCTGTCAAAGGAAGGAACGGTAATTTTGGAATTTATTGTGTTGTATTCTATTAGTAATAGATGTAAGCTTTCTCAATTCTTTTTTTTTTAAGGCACCCACTCACTGAAGTGGTGGTAGGCTTCATTCTTTGTCATTTTTTGGTCTGCCAAGCTGGTTACTCTCATGCGTAACCTCCAAGGTCCCTTCCAACTCCTCTCCTCTCCTCTCGCCTCGCCTTGCCTCGCCTTGCCTTGCCTTCTCTTCGCGTCCAGTTATATTTTCAGAATTCTAGCAATAGCAATAGCAATTAGACTTATATACAGCTTCGTAGTGCTTTACAGCCCTCTCTAAATGATTTACAGAGTCAGCATATTGTCCTCAGCATTCTGGGTCCTCATTTTACCGACCTCAGAAGAATGGAAGCCTGAGTTAACCTTGAACCAGTCAGGATTGAACTCCTGACTGTGGGAAGAATTAGCCTGCAACACTGCATTCTAAGCACTGCACCACCACAGCACAATAAACACATATGATAAGTATTGAAAAGAAGAAATTCTTATTTAGACATAGGACCAAGAGTTTTGCTAAGATTGGCAAGATTTATCCCAAATATCAATCCTCATAAATCAATCTGTAGGGAAGCCATTGGAGTTGCTTCCTTCCCAATACTTAGAACCGATCTTAATCAATCAACCAACCCGTCAACCCCATTTGACTTTATTTTCAAAACAATGCTGTCAATGGCAGTGGCCAAAACAGACATTTACTTGGAATTTCATATTAGTATTTGGATCCAAATAGCCGAAGTATTAAAGAAGCAGATGAATATGTGTTGAATAGAATAGAATAGAATAGAATAGAATAGAATAGAATAGAATAGAATTTTTTGTTGGCCAAGTGTGATTGGACACACAAGGAATTTGTCATTGGTGCATATGCTCTCAGTGTACATAAAAGGAAAGATACATTTGTCAAGAATCACGAGGTACAACACCTAATGATTGTCATAGGATACGCAATAAATAAGCAATCAGGAAACAATATTAATATAAATCGTAAGGATACAAGCAACAAATTACAGTCACAGTCATAAGTGGGAATTAACTCAGGTGATTTACCTTTTTGCTTGGCCATTTATTCTGTAAAGTATTAATACCCGTCTTGGCCCATAAATACTAACAATATTAATAAGGACAAAGAATTTATTGGGATTATCTCATAGGATTAATGTATTAATAGTCAATAATAATCTGTTGCCCAACAGTCAAAATTGGACTTCTAGCTCAACATCTTATGTAGGCCTTGAAGCCTTTAATGTTAGAAATACAGTAGAATTTTGATTAAAAGCAGAAGGGTCATCTAATAATGTTGCTGATAATGTTTTTGGGAACTAATCACCTGGTTTCATAGAGTAATAGAAGTCAAACAAGTAATAGAGGTCATTTTCCCCCTGCCCTGGGTTTAGTCAACAATATATATCTATATCTGTATATACTATATAGCTGTGATGGCTAACCTCTGGCACATGTGCTATTGCCAGTTGCTCTTCTGGTTTCCAGTGTGCGCATGTGCATCGGCCAGCTGGTCTTGGGGTTTCCAACGCTCCAGAGTGCACATACGTGCGCACATTCCGGTTTGGGCACTCAGTGCTGAAAAGGTTCACCAATATTGCTGTATAGTCAACTGTACATCTAGCATTTCATCAAATATTTTTCCAGATTTGTCCATCTGCACATTGAAAGGTGGAACTGACAACATAAACATGCCCCAAGGTGTACATCCTGATCCATTCCCCTGGAGGATCTTTGAGCCCATCCATTACATATGCAGTAGCTTGTAATCAAGCTCTCTCCATGGCCTAAGTAATTATTCCCTAGCCTTTGCTACCAAGAGTGGAAAAAAAATCCCGTTTGTCATAGCTTGTTTTCAGCACTGCCCTTATTTTCACAGTAGTGGCATTCATTTGACTAAAACAAACAAATCTGTGAAAACACTCACAGTTTATGAGTTAGCAGTAAATATGCATATGGTCACACCCCCACATGATAAAAGAATATTTATCTACTGCCAACAATTTAATTCCCACAACTAAAGTCTATGCTGTATATAAATCAGGGGTGGGTTCCTCCCGGTTCAGACCAGATCGCCCAAACTGTTAGCAAACCACTGGTGACGTGAAGATGACGTCACAGATCGGGTTCTGTCTGTGCCGTTCTATGCGCGCCGCCATCTTTTTGGGGGGAATTTTCGGCATTTTTTTCTCTGTTTGGATGGCTTCTCTTCGTCCTCTGCTTTGAAAAAAGCCCTTCCGCCCTCCCTCGCGTTAATACCAACCTTTATTTCTTCGCCCCAAGCACAGCTGAGCAGCTTCTCAGCTGTGTTTCGGGCTGAAACCACCTTCTGAGCATGCGCAGAAATGAATTAGCACGAGGAGACATGCACAAAACATTGCAATGAGAACCGGTGGCGAAGGTAAGTAAATGCTTCAGCTACTTTCACACTCTTAGCAAGCAGGAAATAAGATTCAGTACAGAGGTGCTTCTCTGTTTCATCTAGGATAGTCTTACGTAAATGAGGGGGGACTCCTCTTTCTCTCTCCCTCTCTCTGATCATAAACCTGAGCATCTAGGGGCAAAGTGGCCATCATATGCTGGAACCTGACTAGCAACAGTCTTCCCCTTGTTTGGAGGCAGCAGACCTCAACCCCACAGGATGCTTTCAGTATTAATCTTCCATGAAAGAAGATGGAGATGCTAGGGCTGCAATATTCTTTCCAGGCACTTTAGATTCCCATCGCACCAGGGAGAGAGCATTTCTCAACTTCAGTGACATCTGCCACACACAGAAAGAAGTGAGGCAGATCTAGGGGCGAGAAGAGAAAAAAAAGTACTCTCAACAGGATTTTTTTTCTCAGCAACAGAGAATAGCGAAGCTTTCTCAGAGGTTCCATGCAGCATCAAGCAAATTCAACCCAACTCTGATCTTTTCTTCTACTGGGGTTTTAGTGCATCTGCTGCAGATCTGAGCTCTCTTCAAACAGAATACACATCAATTCAGTGCCAGTTTTGTTTTCCCTTTGCAGCTTTTATAGATTTTCTTTAGCAGCAAGCAGGAACGGCACTTATTATACTTTAACTAATATTGTTGGCTGAAGCAGCCATGTTGACCTGGATCACTGATGTGTCAAGGTTGGCCTTTTCTCCCAAGCTCCCCTGAAACAAGCCTGGGAAAGATCGTTTTATAAAAACAGGAAAAGGGGAACAGATGACACAAGGATGTATTCATGGTGGGTGCTTTACATCCATCTGCACCAACCATAAAGCATCATCATTGCTTTGATCATAAAAGAAGCATATTTGCCTAACTGATTACAGTTCACTTAGGTTAAGATGAAAAGAGAACATTGAACATGATATGTAATAACGTTACATATGTTAAATCCAACAACTATGATGAATGAAATAAGATTGAAGTTCACACACATTGTGGCAAATGTAAACAATTGCATTAGTGGGGCTTATTAGGACATAATTTGAATAACTGAGATGACACTGGTATCACAATTAAGGTCAAGGGGCAGGCATTGTTGTCTGATGCACAGCTGGGGGAGAAATGAGGTTATTTGGAAGTCTGCCAATAGTAGAAAGAAAGAAAAAATGAATAGAATATAATGTAATTCTTTATTGGCCAAGTGTGATTGGACACATAAGGAATTTGTCTTGGTGCATATGCTCTCAGTGTACATAAAAAGACAAGATACATTCGTCAAGAATCATAAGTTACAACATTTAATGATAGTCTGGGTACAAATAAGCAATCAAATCATATTAGGAACCAGTCAATATAAATTGTAACGATACAAGCAAGAAAATTACAGTCATGCAGTCATTTGTGGGAGGAGATGGGTGATGGGAATGATGAGAAGGTTAATAGTAGTGCAGACTTAGGAAATAGTTTGACAGTGTTGAAGGAATTACGGTATTTGTTTAGCAGAGTGATGGCATGGGGGGGGAACTCTCCTTATGTCTAGATGCTTCAGTTAAAAGATAAGTGTTCATAAGGCAAGTTTCTACAAGAGCAGGGAAGTTTTTCTAAAAGGCAAAGAAAAATAGCTATTCTAAAATGGGAGAGTGGCTTAAGCTTTTGATGAGGTAGAATTTAATATTGGTGAGTTTAGAATACAAACTCTTTGTAGTTTGGAATGCTAAGCTGCCTTGCATTCTGGGTCAAATATAAGCCACAAATAGGCCATATACCATTGGATTCATATTTTGCATTGAGAATTTTGAACAGATGCCAGACCATTTTTTTCCAATGCAGTAAATGTAAAATAGCTCCATGTCACATTTTAGATTCATATGATTATATTTCCATACCCTTTCCATCATTTTTAAGGTGAAATATCACAACTTCTCAAGGGAGCTTGGTCTTCTCATAATTGATGTTAGCATGCTCATTTGTGCTTCAAATAAGAATTCGAGACCAGGTTTTTTCTATGTTCTATTTGTTTGTTTTCTAAGCTGTTTATTATATTCGTAAGAGTCGTCTCCAACACCAAAGTTCAAAAGCATGAGTACAGCTGCTGCTTAAGTCCAACTTTCATTTTCATAAAAAGTGCCATTGTTTGCATTAATCAATCAGAATAGAGTTGGAAGGGACTTTGGAGGTCTTCTAGTCCAACCCCTGCTCAAGCAGGAAACTCTATACCATTTCAGACAAGTGGCTGCCTAGTCTCTTTTTAAAAACCTCCAGTGTTGAATCATCCACAACCTCTGAAGACAAACTTTTCCACTGGTTAATTGTTCTCACTGTTAGGAAGTTTCTCCTTAATTCTAAATTGCTTCTCTCCTTGATTAGTTTCCAGCCATTGTTTCTTGACTGTTTTCATGAAGCTTTACATGAAACCAAAGTTTACATGATTGTAAACTTTGAATGTCATCCCAGCATCTGAATACTTTTCCAAAACCTTCATAGGTAATCTATCAAATGCTAGTCTGCAGCATATTTCTTGAGTATTGGTTCCTTTATTGTTGATAGTTGATCCTAAAAGGCAGAAGCTATCAACTATTTTAATATCTTCATTATCAATTCTGGTTGCTAAACCTGTTTTCATTAGTTTGGTCGTCTTCAGATTTAATCTTAGTCTCATTTTATTTTCACTGTGCTTCTTGATTTGCAGATTATTTTAATGTTCAGCTATCAGAATAGTTTCATTAGCATAGCACAGGTTACTGATGTTTCTTTCTCTAATTTTAAAATCATGTTCATCTTCCAATACGGTGTTTATTTATTGCAAAAACACTCTTCAGTATATATTCAGCATATAGGTTACACAAATAAGATGAAACTATACAACCTTTTCTCATTCCTTTTTCTATCTGAAACTAATCTGTTTCCCCATATTCTGTCCACAATATGGCTTCCTGTCCTGTATATAGATTTTGCATGAGGAGAATAAGATGTTCTGGGATTCTCATTTTCCTAAGGACTGTCCATTATTTTTCATAGTTGTCACAATGAAAAGCTTAGTCCATGAAACATATAGCAACTTCTTTTTTGTATTCCTTAGTTTTATCTAGAGTGCATCAGCAGTTATGTCTCTTGTTTCCTGGCCTTTACTAAAAACAGCTTCAACATCTGTCATATCCCTTTCCATGTAGAGCTCTAATCTGGATTGGATGATCCTGAGCATTATTTTGCTAACATGTGAAGATAAAGTTATTTATAATTTACACAAGCTGTTAAATCTCTTTTTTTTTGACATTAGTATGCAGATTGACCTCTTTCAATCTGTTGGCCATTGTGTTCTCCAGATTTGCTGGCATAGTTTAATTAAAACATTTACTGATTCTTCTTTCGTTTCTTACCATGATTCTGTAGATATCCCATCAATTCCTATACCTTTCTAATTTGATAATAACTGGAATGTTGAAATGAAGTCATCTTCTAATACTAGAGATTCCTTTAAATAAGGAATATCATTTGGATGCTGTCCTTGCTATACATAAATTCTGTATATTCCCTCCATCTTTGATGGATTAATCAGTTATATTTTTTGCTCATTGGTATCCTTTGGGATGCTTTTCTGAGGTTAGAATCTCCTTCTGAATTCAGAGATATTTTGGAAAACTTTACTTGTTTTTCCATGTCTGTTTCCGTAATGATTTTACAGATGCCTTTTTAGTATTTTTCATTATTTCTTCTAACAGCTCTCTGAAATTTTTATATTAAATTCTTTTCTGAGATGTTTAAATTTATTTGCATGCTAATATCAGCAACTAAGAATGGTTAAAAGAATAAAGTTAATGTTTTGAAATGAACAAGTTCATGCCCTGATCTATATCCTATAGAAATACTCAGAAAGGATCTGAAGCAGGCAGTTCACGCAAGGAAGTTGAAACTGTTATGAGTTGGAGCTGTTATGTAAGGAGGATTAGTCTAAAATTCCTCCAAGCTGACGTGCAGGACCAATCAATAGTTCTTTAAAGCTGTAGTTATTACTTTCCAAGGGATGCACACCATTTACTGAAAGCAAAGGTTGACATACTTTTGCCACATACAAATATGTAGCTTCAGATCATTTTCCTCACTGAGTAAATGAACAAGAATACTGTTTTACAGCCATTTGTTTAACTGGGTTCTCTTTATCTAGTTTTAGGATTTGTGTGAAGAATGGATCACACTTTAAGTCATATTATGCAGAAATATTGAAAATTCAAAAGGGCTTACAAACATTTAAGCACCACTGTATACACAAAATGAATTGAGAATAAATTTCATTCAAGAGCAACTATTGATTTGTGGTAACCTGGAATGAAGTGCAATTTAACTGAAGAATCTGTACCAACTGACATAGGCAATTTGTTGGTTTGCCTTTGGCAAAATTTAAACTACAGTTATTATTTCTTACCTTCTTTCTGCCTTATAAATAATCATTATTCAGCTCTTAACTTTTTCTTTAAAGGTGTCCTATCTAATTGTTCTTAGAAGTCTCTTATGAGCACACACTCTGTTGTATTCAGAATGTTATTTGCATACAGCCTGAAAACTAATTGGGAGCCCACAATCTTATAATTAATCCTTATATCTCCAGCGCTAAATGGATTGGTACATTCTTACCCTCTTATTATTTATTTTCTATTTTAAAAGAAGCCACAAATGATTCTTAAAAGCTGTATTTTGAATTATTTACATGGGAACCATCAGTGATAAGAAAAAAGCATGAAAAGAACAGGGAGAAAAAGCTATTTTGCTAAACCTCATAATAAAGCTATTGATTATTCTACCCAGTTAAAAAAAAGTCTGCCTTTTGTTTGTGGATACTGGCCCTACAATGCCTAAGCTTTTTTTTTTTTTAATGATGCACTATGAACAGTATTTATCTTGCGAGTCATATTATTCCTTCCCCTTATATACTTTAATGATGTTTGGCTTTTTCTACAGTATATCTTTAAATCATTAGAGAGCTTCCTAAAATGCAAACAGTTGTGTTTTGTTGTTTTCCCCCCTGCTTGTTATTGCAAAATGCTTTATAATAGCATGAGACGGAATGGTCCCAATGCAATGCTCTTGGTGTGCAGCTGAACTGGCTTTTTATTCTAACTTCCAATGCCATCTTGGGTGCCATCAAACATAAGCGCATAAGATTTTAATGGAATCAAGCTTTCCATTTTTCTGGAAAGCTCATGTTATATGTGATGAGTTTCCAGAAGAGATGCCTAGAGCACTATTGGAGGAAAATGAAAAGTAAATCTGACCAAGCATCAGTAAGAGCCCATATTAAGAATGACAAAATTGTTATAACAGTGTCAAAATATAGCTATTTGTTCACTCTTATCACTATCGTTATCTATCCAGCAGCCCTTTATAAAATGACTCATTTCTTGCTGGAGAGGAATAATCCAAGGGATCATCCAGATGGCCACTATGAGAACATTTTAGCATATGATGGATAAAGTTGTTCAGAATCACTTGGAATTGGACTCCAAATGGCAAGGTGCAAGAAGCAAGATGTTTTGCAGTTACCTGCAGTGAGTTAGAAACTGTAACACCTGAGGAAGTAGATAGAGTCCTTGGGATTGTTAATTTACTCACCTGTTTACAAGAAACATATCCCTGCTGGCTGGTGAAGGCCACCCAGAAGGTGACATGTGGTTGGATTCATGTGACCTTTCTTTATCATGAAAGAGGACCTGCAACATACCCTACCTCCCAGACCTGAAGAGATTTGTAGATGTGATTGGGAAGAGGCAATCCCTTAAGTGACCGAACCCGAAGCCATTTGGGGCTGTACAGAATTTGAGGGACTTTCAGGATTCACAGTTCTTGCTCAAGGAGCAAGTGGCAGCTGTAGCTAAGAAAACCTTCTCATAGCTTCATCTAATGCTCCAGGAGGCCCTTAGGACACTCATTCATACTTTGGTCACCCATTGTTTGGCCTATTGCAATGTGTTCCAAGTTGGACTGCATTTGAAAACAGCTTGAAAACTGAAACTAGTCCAGAATACAGCAGCTTTGATAGTTACAGACTAGTCACTATATGCTCATGTAACCAGTTGCACTGTACACCAGTATGTGTCTGGGTACAATAGTGCTGCCTATTTCTAGAAAGCCGTTCATGACAGAGGACCTGATTATTTGGGAACTTGGACAACATACTCTGGACCCATCAATTAAACACTGACCCCTGATGAGATCCAGGAAGTCGGATTTCTTGGTGCAATGTCTGCTATCTGGAATGATGTTCCTTCAGAAATTTGTACAGTCCCCACTATGACCCTGTTCAAATCAGCTCTGAAAACCTACCTGTTTCGACAGGCTGTGGGTTAGAATGAGTGGTTAAACCTCTTGTGCAATGTTTGGTCTAGTTTGATTTAATTTTTCTGGACATTTGTTTTTGTAACTTTTGTATAATATTGTCATGATAGAGATGGGCAGCCTATAAATTTAATAATCAATCCATAAATGTTGTGTGGACTTAATTTGTCTCCATAATCAATAAAGAAAGAAGCTTTGTAGTTTCAATTTATGTACATTCTGCCTTCAATAATCACACCCAAGGCATAAGAGTTTGGGGGGTCAAACTGCAGACAGTGCTAAATGTGCCTCTGCATTTAATGAGCTGATTTTAAAAAATGGAAAGAGCATCAGCTGGGAAAACAGTAATTAATGGGTTGCAACAAGCATAAACAAAGCATTAACTGTTTCCTCCACTACCAACTAAAGGCATCTTCTTTGCAAAGACTGCTGGGTGGAGCTATCTTCCTAATGCAAAGAACAGTGAAATTCTTCCAGCAAGACTGTTAGGGTCCCAGTGATACCCTGGATCAGAAACATTCCCTTAGATTTCCCCATGGCTGGCTGGGGAATTCTGGGAGTTGAAGTCTACAAGTCTTAAAATTGCCAAGGTTAGACAGCCCACGCTAGATTAATGCTACAATACCTCTACCCTTCAAAAAGACCTTGACCATATAACAGAATGGTCAGACAACTGGCAACTTCAAATCTCAATCAATAAATGCTCTGTCTTACACATCGGCAAAAAGAATCAGAACACCAAATACAAGCTCGGAGGACATGACCTTGTAGACGACCCTCATGCTGTCAAGGACCTTGGAGTACTCATATCTAATGACCTAAGTGCCAGAGCCCACTG
>JANHGD010002849.1:113930-123936 GCA_027560375.1 Imantodes cenchoa
AAGCACAGCTGATCAGCTCCTGAGCTGTGTTTCGCACTGAATCCTGCTACTAAGCATGCACAGATGAAAAATTGCACGAGGGGGGGCGCGCGTGCACGCTTGCTCTGCTCACACATACACACAAAACATCACAATGTGAAGCCTGATCTAAATGTTTTGCCATTAGTCCAACTTGCAGATATCAGCAGTTGCCTTTCCCCAATGATGGGATTTTAATAATCATTTGATCTCATGTTTCTCCAATACATGACAGCCTCATACATTAAGGCAGTGTTTCTCAACCTTGGCAGTTTGAAGATGTGTGGATTTCAACTCCCAGAATTCCCCAGCCAGCGTTGAGAAACACTGCATTAAGGCATGAAGACGCATCAGTCCTTCTAAGAAGGAGAACAGAACTTCACCTGTTGAGCATCTTAGAAGCAAACCATGGCAAGGAAATTGGGGAAGGGGACATACAGTGCTGCTCAAAGGCCCGTTATAGGTGCAAGGACATGCTAGCCCCTTTCAGGCTTCAAACCCAGGAGAAAAGATTGATCATTTCTAATGTCAGAAATTATGGATTCATAGTTTCATAATCATAAAGATTACACAATTAACAATTGTGTTAACAATCCATGTAAGATTACATGTTGAAGAAAACACTCTTGAAATTGAATCAGCAGCTGCTTTCATCAGAAAGAGGTTAAAAGGTTAAACACAAAGAAAGTGGTGAGAAAGAACACTGCCTTCAACTATGCAGGATAATTTGTTACTAAACAAGAGGCCAGAGTGATTCTCAGATAATTTTAGGTGATAATCAGGACTTGCTGAAACACTTTACTTTTTAAGAAATACATTGTGTTAAGTTCAGGGCGAAGAATGGAGGCAAGGCCAGAGTGATTTCTAACAGCTCTTTATTCAATGCTGCCTGTGAGGCAACTAACTCCCTGGCTGACACAGCTCCTTTTATATGAAACTGATCAACCAAACAACCAATCAGCAGAGAGTATTTTGCTGCTCCAATAGAGAACCGAAATGAGAACTTCAACTGACAACTATATACAATACATAACACATTGCAAATCATACAATACAGCCAATAGTCTCTTTGGAAACTTGCCTCTGAAAATTTCACTGTGGCCAAGACAAAATCACATGCCTGTGTTTAAAATGTTTCCAACAGTTGCAGAAAAATGCCTCCCTTTTATGTTGGGTACTGTGAATTACATATTGTTCATTTGCATTCTTTTAGAGGGTTGTTATGGTCAACTGGAGGTTAACGACCTGCTAAAAGAATGCAAATGACCAGCTTTCTGCAAGGAGTATACATCTTTTTATTCCCCACCATCCAGTTAGAGCTGAAGAAGCTTCTTGGATGAGAAGCAAAACATCTTCAAAGAAAAACCAGACAGCCCAGTTGCCTCTTGAAAAAAGCACCTTTGGGACAACCATGACTGGATGACTGAGAATCTCCATAGACATAGCATCATTTCATTCTCAAAATGACGCATGGCCATCTGAGATTGCAGACACAAAAGCTAGGGCTATTGGTGCCATTATGAAAGCAAACAAATGAAAGCTTCATCAGAGTTCCTAATCAGTCAGTAGGCAGAACAAAGAATGAGAAAGTCAACCTTCCTTGGAGCAATTTGACCTTCCATAGAAGACTCAGGATTCCCATTCTGGAGTCTACTTTGAATCAGACTTGCACATTGGCGAGAAGCACTTGAGCCCATTTAGGACGAGCATACCCACTTGAAATATCAAAGATGGTGACACACCCCTTAGCTACATTTCCTTTGGACTATAGTACTAAAGCTTCCTCAGTAGAGAATCGCCTTTGATACACTTCAGCTAGTTCAGAATGTTACACCTAGATTTTTGAGTAGGATCAGTTAGAGGGAACACTTTGCCCCTTTCTCTCCATATCATATGTTTTTCTGATCTATTTTCAAGCACATGGCAACGTACAGGTTTTGAAGCTATATTTGATAGGATCTGTTTTACCTAGGGCACATTCTTCTATTTTAGGGCATAAAGATTTTCTGAAATGTTCTGTTCTTTGTAGGTTGGGCCATTTCTTGAGAAATTTGGAAAAGCCTTCTCTATGGCTAGTACTCGGTTTGGAACTATTGATGTCTAGAGTAGATTGTGGTTCAGTATTTTCAGGAAAATACATATTTTTTAAAGATATTAAATAGGCATTTGAATATAACCAACTTATGAATAAATAATTGGTTTCAACTACATACAGTTTGACTCTTATGTAATACTGTATATTTTGCATTTTACTATATTTTATTGTTCGCTATCTTGAGCAATTTTTAATTAAAAGATGTTAAAAATTTAATTAATTAAACAGGATTGAAACTTGCATACATATACATTAATGTTATGTACCTATAGAGTTGCTCAGTGAGATGGGTGGCATAGAAGATAGATAGATAAATAAATAAATAAATAAATAACACACACACACACACACACACACACATTATATATTATGTTTATATACACAAGCATCACGTTTAGAGGAAACTTCCCACCTTGGTGAAATTGACACAATCAGTCCCAAATTTCTTAATGCAATTGTATTTTCTAGGAAAGAACTACGAATTTTAAAAAAGTAGATTCCTGCCAGATCTAGGGCTTGAAGGAAACCAAGTGAGTGAAGCTCAATTTTTAAAAAACACCAAAAAATTGCATATGTTACTGTCAGATCTGTTCAGGACGACAATGCATGCACAGTTTGCGAAAGGTGTTCTGCCATCTAGTATGACAACTCATTTGGAACTGCTTAGCAAGATTAAGGGCAAGCAATGCTGAGTCTCATATTCATTCATTTGCTTGCTCACTAACTCATTCATAAATTCATTCATTCATCCCCTGCATCTGCAGATACTTGATAAATATTTCAGTAGCAGCTACCAAGGCTGATGGCCTCTGTATCATGTAAAATGAGGCATTTGGCTCACTCAATGAGGAGGGCTATATGAATACATAAACAACAAGAAAATACACACAAACACACAAACACACACACACATGACAGGGAGGGAGACAGGGCATTTTAGAACTCTTGCAGATGCCTTTTCAGCTTAAGAATAAACTCAGCCTGTCCAAGCTGAAGACAAATGTGCAGCAATTGGTTTATGGATCCCCAAAATTACTTTATTATGAAGAGGAATGCTGTACCAGAAGTTGTGTTTAGCATCCGTCCTGTGCTCAGTGTCAGAACAGAATTGGGCACAATTTATTTAATGTACCAGACAGAGAAACTGGACAGGACCGAATCAATTCTCCTTTCTGTCCTGCCATCGGTCTCTTTCCCAAGAAGCTCTGGTCCTCATAATGGTGAAGGGGAAGGAATTGTAATGGTTCTGCAAAGATGTCCCAGGAATTTAGTTTTACATTTATAGAGCGAGCAAGCCAGCACTGAAGGAATTGTCAAACTGAAAGGTGACCATAAAGGCAGATGTTGGGAAGGAAAGGAGTCTCATGACGCATCTGTTCTTGGAAGGTAATATTCATGCTATGAATGGCTGTTCAGGCAATCTGGCTTCATTCTCAGGGTTATAAATGTCTTGTATTTAGATTTACATGCAGTAAAAGAAAGGACAGGAAATCTACAGTCTAAATGTTGCAAAATTACAATTCCCAGCAGCTCTAGCTAGCTAGCATGGCCAATGGTGAAAAATACTGGAAGGAGTAGTCTCTGACATTTAAGAGACTGCAGTTTTCACTCCAGTAGTTTAATGGAAAATTCTGCCATGAAAATCTTATGGAAACAAATGGCACTATATCACAGCATATTCTAGGAGCTAAGATTTCAGGCTTCAGATTGGATATTTTAAGTTTGTCTTGCCTTGTCACTAAATATTTATTCCCTACCATCAGCAGCAGTCACAATACAAAACCCTGACAAACCTATTCAGAAGGAAGCAATTTCTTTCAAAAGACACCCACTTTCCTAAATAAGCTATCTATTTTGAGTCTGATAATGAGCTCTCTTTAGTCCATCTCTAAATTTTTAAAGTAAATCCTGGTTGTTTTTATCATAAACTACACTGAATTCAATATTTTAAAAAACTTAATATAGCAGGATAGATTTATGCAAAGAAGGCAAATCACCATTATGAAAACATGGAGATTTAAGAAGTGTAAATACAGGCCACCAATGTTAACAGAAGTGGTAAAGACTGTAATAGATTTCAATCTTTATCACATTTTAATAAGGAATGGATTGGAATTTGGATTAGAGACTGTTGCAGAGCAGTTAGTGAATGCTATTTTGAAAGAAGTTGTATTGAAATTGATAGCACTGGTCTGACTTTTCATGACTCTTGATCTTTTTATTCCAAGTTGCATGAAAATGAAAGCTCTTATTTAATTTTCATGATAATCCTGGACATTAAATGAAGTGTGAAAATGCTGCTTTGCAGAAGTTCAACAACTTGGGGTTCCAGATGTGTTATCTGAATGTTTTAGTCCATTTAGGGGAAACTCATTGTTAATTCTTCAGAGAACACCCACCAGGCTAAGGTTTAATAATAGCATAGAGCTGATTATCAATCAATGAGAATAAAGCTGGAAGGGACCTTGGATGTCTTCTAGTCCAACCCCCAAGCAGGAGACCCTATACTATTTCAGATAGGTGGCTGTCCAGTCTTTTCTTTAAAAACCTCGAGTGATGAAACCTCTACAACCTCCTTAATTCCAGGTTGCTTCTTTTCTTGATTAGTTTCCATCCATTGTTTCTTTTCTTGCCTTCTGGTGCTTTGGAAAATAAGTTGACCCCCTCTTCTTTGTGGCAGCCATTCAAATACAGGCATACTGCTATCATGTCCACACACACACACACACTCCAAGTTCTTCTTTTCTCTAGACTAGCCATACCCAATTCCTGCAACCATTCTTCATATGTTTTTGTCTCCAGGCTTTTAATCATCTTAGTTGGTCTTCTTTGCACTTTTTCCAAGTCTCAACATCTTTTTTGTAATTTGGTGACCAAAACTGGATGCAGTATTCCAGGTGTGGCCATACTAAGGCTTTACAAAGTGGTACTAATACTTCATGTGATTTTGATTCTATGCCTCTGTTTATACAACCAAGGATTGTATTAGCTTTTTTGAATACTGCTGCACACTGCTGGCTCATGTTTAAATGATCATCCACTAGGACTCCAAGATCCTTCTCACAGTTACTGTTTTTGAGCCAGGTTTCACCTATTCTGCACTTGTGCCTTTGGCTTTTCCCTGCCTAGGTGTAAAACCTTGCTTTTCTCCACATTAAAATTCATGTTGTTGGATAGGGCCCATTGTTCAAGTCTGTCAAGATCTTTTTGGATCCTGAGATTGTCTTCTGCCAGTTTAGTGTCATCTGCAAATCTGATAAGTTCCCCTTCTATTCCCTCATCTAAGTCATTTATGAAGATATTGAAGAGTACTGGCCCCAAGACAGAACCTTGTGGTACCCCACTCCTTACTTCCCTTCATGTATACGTAGTACCATTAAGGGCAACTTGTTGAATATGGTTTGTCAGCCAGTTACAAATCCATCTGGTGGTGATGCTGTCTATCCCACATTTTTATAGTTTACCAAGAAGTAGGTTGTGGTTTACTTTGTTGAATGCCTTGATGAAGTCTAAGTATACTACTAAGAATATTATCTATTAAACTAATATAATATACTAAGTATATTATCTCCAGCGGCAGACTTGGTCTGTTTGCCTCTGCATTCTCTGTCTGTGCCCCTGCTGGCTACCTCCTCTAGAGCCAGATTCCCTATTGGAATGCATGAACTTCTGTGACTCAGGAATGTGACTAAATTAGTTCCTTTCTTGGAAAGATCCATGATGAGATTCCAGTGGGCAATCCAGAAGAAGAAGAAAAAGGAGGCTGAGATGGATATGTAGAGTCTGATCAAAAAACAAATAGGAGAGGATGAAGACTGCGGAACGGACATGCTCTCCATTTTAAAAAAAGGAGGATGTAGGAAAAAATATTTATATACTGAGTTTAAGTCCCTTTCCTTCTTTCCCCCAACAGTTGAAATGGGGAAAACTTCTAGGACTTACTTTCCAGGATCTTTTTTTTTTTTACAGTAGCTAAAAGGAAAAGAGGCAAATTCTCCACCAAGTTCCAGTTCCACTTCCAGTTGCTGACAAAATACAGCATAATTTGTCCATGGAAATTATATATTCCTTCCAATTTTGCAGTCATGAGATTAGTATCTCCCTCCCATCATTGGGTACTGTATACACACACACACACACACACACACACACCCCAACACAAACAAGCACAGAGAGAGAGCCCTGAGGAAAATAGTGGCAAAATCAAAAGCAAAATCCACTCCCAGCCCCTCAAAATCCATCTTTTGCCCCTCCCATGTTTAAGAAGTAGGGGGAAGGGTTAGATGAAGGAAATGAATTCTGTCTAATTTAGATAAAAACCTTGGGGCATTCCCCAAACTAAGAAAAATACAGCATGAGAAGCTCAATGTCTCAGTAGCATTCAAAATCATCAATCATAGTATCCTTCCAGTCTCTCTGCAAAGGTTGGGAGGCGGGACACTGTATCTCAACAGTTCTCCCTGATGTATGGTTATGTTAAGACATTATTTCTATTTCTATCACTTTTATGCTTGTTTGAACCATGCTATGTAAGACACAAAGAATTGCTTCAGTATTGAGGGAGCAAATAAATAAACACAGGTTTCTTTTCATTTGACTCTGGGGAAGCAACTCAGAAAAGCTCATCTGTAAATCCTTTGAAGTCCCTGCAACCTAGATCAATGTAAGTTTACTCAGAGTCAAGTGTATTCCTCTCTTCAGACATTCAATCTTAGGATGATAGAGAGGAAAAGCGAAGCTAGATTCAGTGTGCTGCACAATCAATCCTGCAGGTCACTTTTTATACAAATCTCAAGCTAAAATTGTGCTACTTATATTTTCTGTGTGTAATCAAGAATAGGTGAAATATATGACATAGCAAGGTTCTGGATTCAAAAACCTCCCGCTCCTCCCCCGACCCCAACTGTGTATGGCTGGAATGGTGAGGATGATGCAATGAACAAATCCAGTGAATTCTTCTCATATTAGAGTTCCTTTGATGAGCTTTGATGCCAAAATGGTTATGGAATCAATCTTCAGTAACCAGAATATTGCTGCTAAAATGTGCAATTTCATTTCAGAGTGATTACACACACAGAGAGAAAAAACACAACACACATCATTCAGAAACCCTTCAAACGATCAGTTATCTTCAGAAGTGTTGAAACTAAATCCCTCAGAAGAATCAAAATAATTAAACCTTCATGAAATGAGAAAAAGAAGCAAATTTGCTTCCAATGCCACAAGAATTGAGTAAACAGAAATAACTTCAATGTGTTATATTATTTTTGTCTCTTTTCTACTTTTCTTCTGTCTATTGACCCTGCTCTTCCTTAATCTGTTCCACATCTTTTTGATCATGCCAAGGCAGCTATCTATCAGATATATCTCTGACTTTAATGGATGCTGATGAAGCAGAAGCACAATATAGGATGGTATTTATGACTGAAGTTGATTAAAAAGGCAGACAGGAAAGATTTGAGGGGATGCAACTCAAAAAAATCACCCATTAGTCCCTCTTGCAAGAAGGGTGCTACAAGAAGGGTAGGTAATAGTTAAGGAAAATCCAATTCTTGTGAGATGTATTTTCTTCCAAATCAGGGAACTGAAAGTGGACTACAAAGATGTTCCCCGTAATGTAGTCATTTGTATGATGATTATTACATTCTATACTTATTAGCAACATTATTTAGTTATGATGCACTGAATAACAGCATCAGTAATGTGCCTTTGACTGTTCCATTGCTTATATGCTTGTCAAGGAAAGTGTTTAACAGGTAGCTGTCTTGAACTCATGAATGAAATCATATATGAAAAATAGTTTATATTTATGAATTTCATTCCTAATTCTATAGAAATATGCACTGTAGCTTGCACAGTTAATGATTTCTAGGTAAAAAGGTAAAGTCATGTCCAACTTTGGAGCATGGTGCTCATCTCCATTTCTTGACAGAGATTTCAGCATAAATTCAACATACATTTCTAGTTATTTTTCTTTTTAAATGCAAATTTGCATTTCATATACATACATACACACACACACACACACATGTATGTATGTATGTATGTATGTATGTATGTATGTACAAAATCTAATTTAGTACATGTCTTTTAAAAATGCATTTCCCTGGTTTAACTTCTTCCCATTTTATATAATTATATGCTACTTTCAGGAACATGTTCTTTTTCAGGTGCATCCCTCACACTTGGGAGAGGGGGGGCAAGTTTTTGACCAAAAAAAAAATTCTGGCAGACTCTATTCAATACTATCATTATGCCAGGATAGAACTTGTTTTGGCAAATTTCTTAAATCAGTTTCTCAAATCTGTGCACAAAGATACTTGTTCTGATTTATTTTACAACCCCAAGCAAATCCAGATATTTTAGTTACATTTATTTCAAATTCACTGTCCTCTCCTCCCACTAATGACTGTGTGACTGTAACTTCGTTGCTTGTATCCTTATGATTTATATTGACTGGTTCCTAATATGATTTGATTGCTTATTTGTATCCTATGACAATCTTTAAGTATTGTACTTCATGATTCTTGGCAAATGCATCTTTTCTTTTATGTACATTGAGAGCATATGCACCAATGACAAATTCCTTGTGTGTCCAATCACACTTGGCCAATAAAAAATTCTACTCTATTCTATTCTATTCTATTCTATTCTATTCTATTCTATTCTATTCTATTCTATAGAACCTGTGCAGTTTCCATTTGCATAAAAAGTATTGTTGGATAAATGTATTAAGTCATAAGTCCATAATATTTCCATTATTTCGCCTTGGACAAAAATATTATATGAATAGGGTTTCCTTTTTCAACTGTGGAAGTGTTTGTAGGATGAACATTTAGGAGGTGGAGAACTTGCCACAATATTTTTCCTTACATGTTTAAAAGAATTGGCATATTCATGAAATGTGAATTGGTGATGATCAGAACTGAATGGTACAGCTCACAAACAAGGTGAATGAATGGGAATATCGTTCCCATAATATGAAATTACTTTTGGAAGCCATTCTATCAGCAAACATGGCCCTTTATCAGTTTATATGTCTTTCTTTTGGTTTTCATTTTGTATGTTCTTTTATATGATTTATTGCTTTTATTGATATTTTTAATGATGCACACTGCCCTCAGCCTTTTGCTGAATGATCAATTATACAAATCGATTGATTCCCCAATTAATTAGCAACTTTTTAATAGTCAAAACTTCAGCTCAGAATTTCAAATTTTGAGTTTAATACATTTGTCTGCACTCAAAGAAAATGAAAGTAAAGGTCAAGCTGCCTGGAGACAATTCCTATGTCTCACATATTTAACAGTAAAATAAGAGGACAAGCACTGAAGCTGTAGGGTGACATGATGTCTTCATCAGTGAAGCTTCTCTCCTGCATGGCAAGTGTACCAAGGTTTTTTTGTAGATTCTATATTGTAGGTGAAAAGTTGGGTTGATCTGTGGCAGCCAAAAATCAGAATTCCAATTCTGGTAGTACCTTTTCTAATGAACACATTTTATTAAAAGGCAGAAGGTCTTGCTCATTTCATCAGATGCATGGAGAGATTACGCTGATTTTCAGCCTTTTTGTGTAATTTAATGCATTCCTCACTTCAGTTTTGTGGAACATTATCTATGGGTAATTTATTCTCCTGCCACAGTGTTTAGTTTGTAGGTCGTGACTGGTTCTCAACCAAGATTATTTTGCTTTAAAAAGTAAACATTTCCTTGACTCTTTCCTTGACTTTTTAGTGGTTCTCAATATCACTGTCCTTGATCTTCTTCTGGACCTCCTTGGAGGGCTGAGGACTAGAGGCATCACCTTATAGACCATTGTTTCTCAGCCTTGGCAGTTTGAAGATGTGTGGACTTCAACTCCCAGAATTCTGGAATAACAGAACAACAGAGCTA
>JANHGD010002849.1:153599-165413 GCA_027560375.1 Imantodes cenchoa
GTGGGTGCTGCCATCTTTAAAAAAAAATCAGGTTTTTTGGCTCTCTGCGCATGCGCAGAAGTAAAATTGTCCCTCTGCGCATCCGCAGAGAGCTGAAATCACGCGAGGGGATGACAGGATGTGCGCGTAGCGGTCACAGTGCGCACCGGTAGTGAAACGTAAGTGGAACCCGCCCCTGGACCACACATGTTCCCCAGGGTCACACACACACACCCCGGCATCCGTACCCCCCCAGGGGGGTGCGCCCCACTATTTGGAAAGGCCTAATCAGTTTTTCCACACTCACAGAAACAAAAATCATACTTTATTTCATGAGAAGCTTTACAAACTAGTGCATGCAAATGTACAAACAAATGGCATTAGTGTTCAATCTCATAATTGCATGGTCTTGTTCATTTTCATTGTGTCAATTCAGTAGTACAAACGGAAGGCTAACAAAATGTGGGAGAACCATTGGGTTATCAAGAAGGATAATTCCACATTGACTTGCGGTTATAGAGCTACAACCAACGTATTTTAGTAATAAAATACATCAATACTATGTCTTATAAAGTATTAGACTATGGCATACATAGAAACAAGGCAGAATGCATATAACAATGAAATCGGTTTAAATTTTAAAAAAAAGCCACTGAAACATTCATATTGGTTGGACTACATAAAGAGTGACAGATCAAGTTTGTGGCCTTGTCTTCTTTAACAAATATCGTTTTAGCTTAAACAATCTGCTTGCTCAATTTGTAGGTATCCATTTTTAAAAATATTTTATCACTTATTTTTATGTTCCAACTCAAGTCCTGTTTAGTGCATTGTAAGTTCATTTCCAGAATGCTCCCATTTAAAAAAAAAATTCAAACAAGTGTCCTTAGACTTATTATATAACCTGATGGGCAGTGTTCAGCTCAGTTTTTACAGGATTCATTAAAACAGGCTGTCGCTGAGTTATGCACGAAATCAAAGCTAAAAAGAAATATATATATATGCATACCATGAATTAACAAATGAATAACATGTAATACTTAATGCTGAAAGTGTAAAGTGCTGCCTTAGTTCTTGACCATACTACCTCTAAATCTTTTGAGGAATGTAACATTTAGTGTCCACATATATTGGGTACAGTATCATCTCTACCAGCGTTTCTAAATGGAAACAATTGTCAGAATCAGATTAATGATTAATGCTTGGGTCTTCTTCCCATTCCCCTAAGTACATAATACTCTCAAAGTAAGTTCTTCCGGTGTAAACAATTAAAATTGGTTTATATCACCAAAATAATAAAATGCAGCTAAATAAAATTCATTCCGTGCAACAGAAACCAGACACTATTTAACACTTCTAAACATTTCTGTTCATAGCTGGCAGATCAATTAAAAAGAAAAAAAAAAGGTTTACAAATGAATAGCTCAACCCTAAGAATTTCATAGCCTCCATTTAATATAATGGGGTTTACAGAAATCCTCCACACAAAAAATGTTGGTGTGAAATGCTCCCGGTTCGCTCCGGCCTGTTGGTCGTCTGAGAGCCGGTCACGAAGGCAGCACAAGGCTCCTCCCACTCACCCGGACGCTGCCATTTGGGTACTTTTGCCCTCTGCGCATGCATAGAACGCTTTGCGCATACACAGAGGGTAAAAGAACCCAAATGGCGGCGTTTGGGTGGGTGGGCGGAGCCTCGCACTGCCTTCGCGACCGGGTCTCCGATGACCGACAGGCACGAGTGAACTGGGAGCATTTCACCCCTGTGTTAGTGGTATATCAACACTGACACTTTTTGTGAAATGAGTTCATGTTGGTCTCTCTTATATTCTGGGCACTTCCCCCCCCCCTTCAATTCTAGACTCAATATTTCCTTAAATCCTAGAGAGAAATCAAATTAGAAAGAAAAATGGATTTCTAGTTTTTAATTTATACTCTTAAGTGCACACCCAAGATGGCTCTCCTCAAAGCACAGTTCTGGATGCAAATTTTCTAATTTTTGCAAGCAGAAAAGAGTCTCGCTATTATGACATTTCTACAAGCCTCAAAATTATGTAGTTTTGAGACACTGTCAAAATGTCAGCATTTGTACAAAAATAGTCTAGAATTGGCTGGAAAAAGCTATTCAAACGGTTTGATCGGCTGAAGAACAGGTAAAAGGGGAAAAAAATACATGATGTCTAGTTAGGTCTTATGCATTTGTTTTCTAAAACATATATGCACATATGTTTTTTAAAATGTGTATGTTGCTTTACCAATGAATGTCTTTATTCTATTGAACGGTCAGTTATTGTCTGTCTTCTGCTTCCCCAAAATATAAAGTTGGTAGGAAAACTGAGAATGTGCAAAGACCGTATTAATTCCTTGTTAGCTGGGCTGTGCAAGATTCAAAAAACGATTCTGAAGAAATGCTCTGGGCTCCTGGGAGCACCATGTTTCTTTGAAAGCAGTAAAAGCTTTTCCAGGTTGCTGCACAAGTTGCTTCTGCCTTGGGAGGCAAAGACGTGGTTACAAGCGATTCTCTCTCTCTTTCTCTCTCTCTCTCTTTTTTTTTTTTGGAAGCTCATACAATCCTACTTGGTGACGGAAAATAAATTCAGGACTGCAAATAATTTTCTGCATTTTAAAATTTCCTCAATTTCCCCCTTTGAATTTTACATCAGAGATAAAGCAGATGCTGAGAAATACAATTATGCTCCTAAATTTGGGATTGGGATACAAATACAGACTTTTCAGTATTTGAAGAACGGTTTGGGGTAATTATAACATTTCAAACAGTGTTGACTTTTACGGCTCTGAAGAGTGGAAATCCCTATACCAAAGTGCCTAAGCTTGATTCAGTACCCAAGCACCTTTTGTGATGTATTTCTCATTTTTACCTTGATCTTCCCCTCCCTTTGGGAACTGCAAAAGGATACATATAGTTCAGACATAGTTCAGCAGCTCAATTTCTTCTTCTGTTTTGCAAGGGTGCTCTTAAGCTCTTTCAAATTCTCAGTCAATACTTCTATCTCATCCAGTCGTCCACTTTGTTTGGCATCAAAAATATACGCTTTGATATTATCAATCTGTTGGAGCAGTAATTCCTCCTCTATGATGCCTTCCCCTGAAACTTCATTATCACTTTCGACTTCAAAAGGATTCGAAGAGGAAGACACGGATTCTTCAAATGGATTCCCGGATTCCTGATTATCCACTGGTGTATAAAATGGATTTGCCCCAGAATCTTCAAATGGGTTTGGAGCGCTGAGATCTATCCCGTTCGCCTGCTGAGAATGTTCCTGCTCCTGCTCCTCCTCCTCTTCATCAAATGGATTGTACTCCCTTTTGTAACAGAGCAGGGCACTGGTAGGCAAGGGAGCTATTGCAGAGTTTTCAGCAACAGGACTATCAGGGTCGCTCTTTGGAGGGCTAATTACTAAAGGATCTTCAAAAGGATTTATGAGGGCTTTTTCTTGCTCTGGGGCTTTTACAGGTTGGGAAACCAAAACCAGGTTCTTGCTACCTGGCAATCCAACACCATCACTGGGGAAAGCAGCCTTGGAGCCTGCGTAATCTTTATCCTGAAGCATATCTAGATCCAAAGCTTCTGCTATTTGGTTTATGCTTTCCCTCTCCGTCTCAGGTTTGTTGTGCTTCAGTTCTCTGAAATCCAGAGAACGTGTCCGTGAATGTTGAGACATCTTTTTTTTATGATCCCTTTTCCATTCTTTTTCACACAGGATCTGCAATTGTTCTCTCTGCATTTCCTCCATCTCTGCTTGCTTTTTAGAGAGCTCGATGGCTTTGACCGTCTGCTGTTGGTCGTACTCGTCCTGAAGCTGTCGCAGGTTCTCCTGCAGCATCTGGACTTCGTCCAGACGATTGGCTTCCTTTGCCTGCTTAATAAAGGAGGTGATATTATCGATCTGTTGGAGGAGTGGATCCGCTAGTTCCTGGTTCCGAGATGTGCTAGCAGTGGGCAGCCATCCTTCAGTTTTCTTCATTGCGACCCTTTTTGTTCGATGGACGTCACCATTGGATGCTGCGAAGGATCTGGAAGTGTAGTCCGCCGGCTTTTCTTCTCCCCGTCTCTGGCATTCATATTTCACCTAGCCAAAAAGAAAGGAAAACTTTAAAAGGAGTCTACATTTCTTGTAAAAAGTTTTTTTTACTTTTCTCCACATTAAAATCATACATAGCATCACATATACCTTCAATACAGATTAGTAAGCATATATTGTCTCTTAAATACAATAACCTAAGTTACATTCCAATTTTGCTTTTTATTTTTCAGTCTGTCTCAATCTTTCCTTTCCTCACTCCTCTCTTTCTATCTCAGGTGGCCATTCCACGTCTACTGCCTACTTTCTTACACCTTCTCTCCTCTTTTCTACTGCAATCTCCTCCTCCCTCCTTCTTCCTTCTCTACCTCCCCTTCCTTTCTCTAAAGAAGTTCACATTTCGATGAGGAGTCCACAGTTCAACAACTGCCTCAGTTGTTAGCATAGATACGTGAGCCTAGAAAGGCAACTATATTGGTGGAAAAGGGTCTTCTTTTTTTCTGAGGGTTTTTTTTTCCCGCCATCTGAAAAAAATAGAATCTTTAAACTGATGGATTATGTAGGATTATTATTTTTAATCTGTCCCTCAACTGTTCATGTAACCACAATGATATAAATCGTATTTAACAGAAATAACTTCCCGTTAAATACGGTTAGAAAAATGTTTCAGAAAAGAAGCTAAGCAGAATCAGCAAGCAGAAATTGCATTTCTACATATGGGGTAAATAGCCATGCTCCAGCACAGTGGTTCTCAACCTGTGGGTCGCGACCCCTTTGGGGGTCAAAAGGCCCTTTCACAGGGGTTGACTAAGACCATCGGAAAACACATATTTCCGATGGTCTCAGGAACCGAGACACCGCTCCCCTAGCCGTCTCCATATGGGTCCACCCACATGCAAATAGACTACTGCAAAAAAAAAATCTGTATGGAAACTTCTGAGCATGCGCAGAAGCCAAATTTCAAGCACTGCACATGCATCACCATCTTGTTTTCAGCTTTTTTTTTTGCATTTTTTTTAAAATTGGCACTGCGCATGCGTGCGTGTGCAAAGCGCAAGCGTGCCCATGCGGCGCAGCCATGCAGCACAGGAGGAAGCAAACTGGCAGAGATGTAAGTTAGAACCCACCCCTGAATTTCCTAATAATTTTATTATTTTATGGGTGGGGGTCACCACAACATGAGGAACAGTATTAAAGGGTCGCGATATTACGAAGGTTGAGAACCACTGCTCTAGCAAGTTTTATTCTTTTATTTTCTCCTATAATGACTGCAACTCCTTCTATCCTCCTGCCACTTCGACAGATCTCAAAGAACTGGGTTCTGCCATAGAATCATCAGCAGTCCATTAACTCAGTGAGAGAGATTACATCGGAAGTCACTTATCCAATCACCTGCATTTTTTAATTTAATGCATCACATGCGATTGTTATTTCAATAAGATAAAATATATTTATGTGTCTAAACGAGCAGTAATATAAAGCAACATAGAAGTAGTGAAAAGGGTACAACAAAACAAAAATTTGAGAGCAGAGCAAATTTTTCTCCTGGCTAAAATATTTTTTGAAAAATTATGAAAATTTCTAAGAGACGTCATTCTCCACATCCCAACCAAAAAAAGCAAGAAAAGAAATCATTCTTATTAAGCTGGTTCTAAATGTATTGTAGACTTATGTCACACTACACGGCAACTGCTTTAGCAAACAAATTCAAAAGTAAAGTATTTCAGAAAAGAACTACTTTAATCAGTGAACAAACAGAAACTCATTGTTAGAAATGTATACTGATTAAAATACTTGCCAGTCTCTCCATTTGCAGTTTTCTCTCTAATTCTTGTTTCTTTTTCTCTTTCAGTTCTTCATACTGGTCTTTGGTCGGTAAAGACATGAGGCCAAGCAATTTTTCCTGAGGATATTGGGTTTTTTAAAATATCACTTTAAAGAGTATAGGATACTAAGATTTAGATCTTGAAAACTAGAAAATATGTGAGTGTCTATACATACATACATATATACATACAGACAGACAGACAATTATACTTTAAATGATTAAAATATACAAAAATGCCCATTCATCCAAATTATGTGTCAAAGAATAAAGTTACAATATGATCAACTATACATGATATCAAATAACAGTATTCAAAATAAGAGATAAGTTAATTGAAGTAAGTCTTTTCCAAATGAAATTTGTTTCCTGATTAGTTCAGGAATATATCTCTAATTTTCTTAAAAGCATTATGTCTTACAATTGCCTGCTTCTGGGATGTTTTTTCAATTAGTGCAAGGATAATAGAAAATCAAACAGGTAATAAAAGAACTGAACAGTTTTACACATACAGTACTTAAATAAAATGAGCAAATATACCTCTAAAACACCAGAATGACTTGATGAGATTGAATCTAATCTGAACCAGATGGACTAAGCTAGGAGGGAAGGGCATATAATACAACATGGCAGATGTATGGCTTGTACTTGCATGTGGTCACTGATAACAAGGTGAATATGACCTACAGCAGAAGGATGTACAGGTAGTCCTTAATTTACAACCAATTGTTTTAGTGATCATTCAAAATTACAACAGAACTCAAAAAAATGGCATATGATCAGTTTTCATACTTGCAACCACTAGAGCCATGATGGTGAACCTATGGCACACATGCCACAGGTGGCATGCGGAGCCATATCGAATGGCACGCGAGGCATTGCCCTGTGTTAACTCTAGTGTGCATGCATCTGTTAGCCAGCTGATTTTCGGCCTTAGGGAAGGCCGTTTTGCCCTTCCCTGAAGCCCCTGAAGCCCCGGAGTGCAAAAAAAACACCAAACGAGCAAACTGGAAGTTAAAAAAAATGGACTTCTGGTTTGCTCGTTGTGCTGTTTTTCGCACTCCGGGGCTTCAGGAAGCTTCCCTGAAGGCTCTGGAGTACAAAAAACAGCACAATGGGCAAACTGGAAGTCCGTTTTTCTGAACTTCCGGTTTGCCCGGTGGGCGGTTATTTGCACTCCGGGGCTTCTGGGAAGCTTCACTAAAGCGTTCGGAGGGTGAAACGGCCTTCCTCAAGGCCAAAAATCAGCTGGCCAGTGCTGGAGCTGACAGTGGGCAAAGTCTGGCGTGCCCTATGATATGGCTCCGCGTGCCACTTGTGGGACGCGTGCCATAGATTCGCCATCACGGACCTAGATTTCTGATAGCTATATTAAAGGGGGGAAATGGTCTTCGAGTTCATCCTAGTCTTACAATTATCCTGTCTCACAACCTCCGCTCTGGTGAGTCCACAGCCAGTGATCAACTCAGGAGTGGCTTGAGTGCAAAATCTGATTGCACCAGGTACTTGTATACTGCCTATTCTCATTAGAAGCTAGAGGGTTTTCACAACCAAATGGGAAATCAAATTTTCCACAGTACTAAATGCCAATCAAACATATATCTTTAGCTTTCTGTTCTATTTTCAATTATTCCTCTTTATACGATCTCTCTCTCTCTCTCTCTATGTAGCTTACCCAGAAAGAAAAGATGATTAAATGTTGGAAAAACAGAATGGAATGGGGTTCTTGTATCCTTGCAGGGAGAAGTAGACAGAACAGAGAGTTCTCACAGGATTTCAGTTCATTACCTCTGTGCTAAGAGGCAGCAAAAACTCATCATTTAACGGAATCTCTTCTTCAGAAACTTTTCTTTAATTCTATAGTTTCATAAGAATTTGAAGGAAGGTTTTAGGATGGTTCTGAATGTTTGTAAAGATCTTAATTACAGATAGTCCTCAACTTACAACCATTCATTTAGTGATCATTCAAAGTTCAATAGCATTGAAAAAAGTCACTTACAAACATTCCTCACACTTATGACCATCTTAGCATCCCCATGGTCATGTGATCAGAATTTGGATGTTTGGCAAGCCGCATATGTTAAGGACAGTTGCAGCATCCTGGATTCATATAATCACTATTTGCGTCCTTCCCAGCTGGCTTCCAACAAGAGTCAGTAAAGGAAGCTAGATTCACCTAATGACCACATGGTTCACTTAACAACCGCTTAACAACCATGGCAAAAAAGGTTGTAAAATTGGGGTTTGGCTCCCTTAACAACACCTTGCTTAGCAATGGAAATTCCAGTCTCAATTGTGGTTGTAAATCAAGGACTATCTATACGTGTTTCCATGAACTTCTTCAAAAAGAAATATATTCTGATTGTATCTTGTTCTGAATATATAAAACTATAAAATCAACTCAGATGGCTGATGTTATTGATTTCAACCTGAGCTCGATGCCATACTAGTTAACTCAATTGGATAATATTGAGGGCAATCAAATGTTTAGGCTAATTATTACTGACAAAGATTTCCAGAAGTTTTCTGAGCAGAAAAGCTATAAAATGATTGGCAACTGAAATTTAATTTAGGCAACAACACAAAATATGTACCCATGCTATTAAATTACTTAAGGCAATAAGACAGCGGAAAATCTATACAAATTTAACTCTTACAAACTGAATATTATTTCCCTGAGAAGAGATACATGCAGAAATAGCTTTTAGTTTAAAGATGGAGCCCCAGCAAATATTGCTAATTTAGGATGAATCCATGTCAGTTTTCAAGCTACTTAAAAATATAGGACTGAAGGATTATATGCCAACAGAAGAGTGAAAAATGGTGTGAAGAAAAGGCAAGGAAAAGTTCACATCATAGCTGAACTACAGTCAAGTTATGGAGCTCTCATCCTTTTTCTGGATCGGGGGATTTTGGCTAAGCACAGAGTCAGCCATTATGTGCTCAATGGGGTCTCAGCTATTTTCTTTATGTAAGATTATATTTTAATTATCCCTGGCCAAGTCCTGAATGCTGATCATAGTACAAATTAAACTTAGCAATACACTGGGGACCGGATTTCAACAACTGGCTGACATGTAGAAATTAAACAGAGATTTTTGGTTTGGTTTGGTTTGGTTTTTCTGGGATGAAGTATGAAAGTATAAAAATTCTATAGGATGAATCTTCAACTGTTAAATTTCTATGACTGAAGCTTTTATACCAAAACTGGAAGTCTTCAAAATTAAGAGCTAGAAATACAGAAAAGAGAGATGTATTTAATGAACACTGAGATCTTAACAGCTTTCAAATTAAATATCTGAGCCTGTATCAATCTCAAATATTTGCATAAATGTGTAAATAAAAATTTAGAAAACAAATTGATGCAGTTTGGATTAACAGATAATTTTGTTCTGCCTATAGCCATGCTACAAGGCACAGACAATCCAGCTGCTTATTGCTATTAGGCTAAATTTTACAGGGGTCCCCAAACTTGGCAACTTTAAGACTTGTGGACTTCAACCACCAGAATTCTCCAACCAGCTATGCAGGTTGCCAAGTTTGAAGACCTCTGGGCTAACACAATGAATGTTTTCTCACTGGCTACTCTGAGAGAAGGAAAGCTCTCATGAGAGAGAAAGAATTAGAAAGTTCTTCATATCTGATTAATGTGAATGAATATTTTTCTTCTCTCCTTTTTTGAAACCAAACTACCTCCACAGTATCAAGCTTTTTAATCTCTGTCAGATTTGAATTAAATGATTTATGTCAATTTTCCAACTATAATAAATAATACAAAATAAACTTATAGAACATAAAAAAAAGATTGTTTCCAAATAAAATCTAGTGTGACTGACAGAGAAATTAGGAAATTATTAACATTTCCGTATAGTTGAAATGTTGAAACATGTGCGTACAATGAAATTGAAAGGATCGTCATAGATGCTGCTGTGGGATTCCTAGTAGATAACAAGCCAACCTTTGTCTAAATTAGGGCTGCCAGATTTCAAGTACAAAAATATGGACAACCAGTAGATAGTAATAAAAAATAAATATTTTCTATCACTCCTTGCTTTCATCTAGTGTCATTTGGACTTTGGCAGATCAAATCTGGAGGCATGAATTAAACATTTCTGGTGAAGATGAAACTATAATTTCCTAAACGAAACTCCTCCTTGCTGATTATAGCTCACATCTGAGACTGGTCCCTTAAATTTTCTTGCTTAAATTCAAATTTTAATTCTAAGTTGTATTCTTTTCAGAATCTTTCAGAGGATTCCTATTTTCATTTCTACCTTTAAAATTCCCTGTCTCGTTTTAACCTTTAAAACTCAGGGATGGGGAGAGAGGCAACTGCCAAATTATTCATCTTGGTTTTTATGGAGTTGGAGAGTTAAAATGGGAATAGGAGACTTCCCATTTTTATTCCCACTCTAATTTTGAAGAAGAAATAAAATATATATATTTTATTGAATTTTGCCCATTTTGATTTTCCAATCTTATGGAACCTCCAGTTACTAGAGGTTATGAGCAGCCCATCCCTAACTGGTTGATCAAATTTCCAGTTGGTATATCAGTATGCTGAAATTACAAACTTAGTCCTCTGTCAGTGTAAGGATTTATTATCTCACCTTTTGATAAGTAGATAGAAATCTCCTTTTTTTCTTTTTTAATTTAAACTCTGCTCTGTGAGGATTAATTAAAGAAGACGAGTAAAATAAGAATCACCTCTTCCTCCTGGATCACCTGGAAATAGAGAACAATTGAGAGCTGAATTTATTTTTGACCCACAAAAGAAAGTAAAACTGAACTATGGAAAAAGAAAATTAAGAGATGTTGCTTAACACTTTAAAAACTCTTTCTCCTGATATATAATATTTCAGAATGATTGAATTAATAGCAGATTTTATGGAGATATTTATAAATCAGTGTTTTTTCATTGCAGCCAACATGTAAGCTGGAAATTGAAATTCCTTATCATGTAACTTTCTATTCCTATTTCAGTACAGGAACTCAGTCTTTTGACATATGATTTTTAAGTTTAATTGTACAAAATCATATCTTACAGCTTAGCAGGTAGTATCTTTAGAATGAAATACAAAGATAAGGATTTTCTAGATCTGCCTACAAAAGCATTTGGAATCATGTGCTTTTCAATAAAAACTACCTGGCAGCAAAACAGAAGGAGATTAAACTTTCTTTCTTTTTCTTTTTCTGGTCATTTTGTTTATTAGTGGATTTTGATTTGAAGACTTATTTGATTTAATGTCTCCCAAAAAAAAGTTTATTAACTTGAGATTTTTTGAAGCAAAGAAGTAGCAATCTTTTTAATAGATTTCATTTTATATTTTTCAGAAGATAGGTCACCTTACCTTGAAGCCATTTTCTGTACTATATTTTTATTGTCTTTTCTCTAAGTTTTTATAGTATAAGTTTGCTTATCTATTTTACTTTCTCTTTAGTTTTAGCTATTTTTCTATTGTTTTCACAATCTTTATTTTTCAGAAGTCTTTATTGTTATTAGCAATAGCAATAGCATGTAGACTTATACACCGCTTCATAGTGCTTTTACAACCCTCTCTAAGCAGTTTACAGAGTCAACATATAGCCCCCAACAATCTGGGTCCTATTAAAAGAATAAATATTTATTCAGTACATTTTTAGTTTTTATTTGAGTTTTTCTTAATTTACTGTATGTTTTAAGTTCATTGTAATTATACTTCTTTTTGTCTTTTTTTTCCTTTGACTTATGAGCATACGGGAAAAGGAAAAACGTGCTGTTTGTTTGTTTTTAATTCATACCATCTTAGTGTTTTGTGGAATATTAAAAATTCAAGAGAAAATAGACACTTACTAAACTAGGCAATTTAAATATTCTTCCTCATGAAAAAGAGTCATTTCATGTATTAATTATATGATTAGGGTCCTGAAGGCTAAAACATCTGAAGAACTATTTCAGGAATTGGATAATGTCTAGTCTAGTGAAAAGAAG
>JANHGD010002849.1:209465-223536 GCA_027560375.1 Imantodes cenchoa
AACCTAGTAATTAATTATTGGTAATGGATTCTAAAATTATATTATCGGTATTGCTAGACAAGGAAAAGCAAAAAAGCAATGCTTTTTAATTGCTGGATTTCATTTCTTCCTGAAGTGCATCATTCCATCATGCATAGTCAATACATATAATATAATTCAAATATAGCCTGCATCTTTTTTTAACTAACAAATAGTTGACTGACATTATGATTTCAGATGATCATAAGGGAATGCAGTGCATTCAATATTGCTTTCTGAGGCTGCCATATGCTTACCCAAATACCAATTCTTTGATTCTTAAATGGCAGAAATTTCAAATTCACAGACCTCATCACATGAGGGCTTCTGAAGATTTACAGAATTTCAGCTCCCTAATCTGGTAAATAAATTTGTGCAATTCTTGCTGAATTTTCGTAATTAACTTTTAAGGTTTATATTGTTTTGGTCATAAATGGTTGGGTACTAAAATTGTTTAGTATTTCCTTTGGGAGCTTTTGATGGCTCCCATTAAAGTTGTTCATGACTTCCTGCAAAATCACAACTAGTTGAAGAATTTCTGTTTACAACTCACACCCATTTTATGGTTGTTTCATTTCTATACAATGCCAATTTAATTAAATTTATTTCTGGAAGCCAGCTAAATACAAGACATAGGACTCAGACCTGTATCTATTTGCTTTTTAAATTTTAGTGAAGAAGACATTAGAAAATATTTAGCAGAATGGAAATTGCCAACCTTATCGGAAGAGATGTGAGAGATGTTAAATAAGGAAATCTCACCTGAGGAACTGAAAAAGGCCATTCAAAAACAAAAAAATAATAAAACACCGGGACCAGACGGGCTCCCAGCGGAAGTATATAAAAAATTCCAAAACGCCTTAGAGGATAAACTGTTAGAACTATTCAATAAAGTATTAGAAAAAGGTAAGACCCCAAAATCTTGGGGGGAAGCCTACATTACCCTTATTCCAAAAGAGGATGCGGACAATAGCAAAATTCAAAATTACAGACCTATATCTTTGCTGAATGCTGATTATAAAATTTTTATATCAATTCTGGCGGAAAGATTAAAAATAATACTAAATCAAAACATTCATTCGGATCAAAATGGCTTTCTGCCCAAAAGACACATTCGGAATAACACGAGAATAATAATGAATAAATTGGAATGTTATGAAACAAGATCAGAGAAACAATTAGCATTAATATTTGTTGATACTCAGAAAGCATTTGATAATTTAGATTGGAATTTTTTAATTGCACAATTAAAAATGATACAATTTGGTGACAAATTTATCAAGACTATAGAAATTATATACTCACAGCAATTAGCAAACATTATAATCGATGGAGAACTGACAGAAAGGATACAGATCAGAAAGGGTGTCAGGCAAGGTTGTCCGCTTTCCCCACTATTATTTATTATGTCGTTAGAGGTACTCTTGAACCAGATAAGGCTAAATCAGGAAATTAGGGGTCTGACCATAAAAAAAGAACAATATAAGACTCAAGCCTTTGCTGACGATATGGTCTTTATTGTCGAAGACCCTCTAACTTCAGGACCGAAATTAATGAAAGATATTGAGGATTTTGGACGTGTGGCCGGACTAAAAATAAATAAGGAAAAAACAAAAATGATTACAAAGAACCTCCCCAAAAAACAGATAGAAGAATTAGAAAGAGTAATGGGAATCAAGGTAACCAAAAAAATTAAATACTTAGGGATTTGGCTATCAGCGAAATGTTCTTCCATAAAAGAAGACAATTATAATAAATTATTACGAAACATCCAAAAAGATTTTAAAAATTGGTCCAAACTACAAATATCATTGATGGGAAGAATTTCAGTAATCAAGATGAATATTCTACCGAAAATACTTTATTTATTTCAAATGGCACCGGTTAAATTAGGAGAAAAATATTACAATGAGTTAGACAAAACAGTACGAAACTTTGTGTGGAATGGCAAAAAGCCCAGAATTAAATACAAATGTCTCCAAGACAAAAGAGTACAAGGAGGAATGGGTCTACCTGAATGGAAGACTTACCACCAAGCAGCAACAGCAATGTGGCTAAAAGAATGGGTAATGTTAACCAATAAAAGAATTTTAACTATAGAAGGTTATGACCTGCAATGGGGTTGGCACAATTATTTATGAAGCGAGGGTAACAAAGTTCACAATTATTTCAAAAGACACCATCTAAGAGGGGCATTGATAGATGATTGGCTGGAAATTAGAAGGAAATTTTACATTCAATTACCCAAATGGTTATCTCCGATGGAAGCCTTGATATACCCAAATCTCATAAACCTTGACAAAAATGTTACCTATAAACAATTGTTAGATGACCAAAATAGGCTAAACACAAGAGAAAATCTGGCTGAAATTGGCATAAATATTGATTGGTGGCCATACTTTCAGATACAAAACAAGTATAAATCAGACTTAGCGCAATTCGGCTTTCAGGACAGGTTCCAGGAACTGGACAAAATTTTAATAGGACCCGACGAGAAATTAATTTCAAAACTATATAATTGTTTGTTAACTCGAAAAATGGAAACAGAAAGAGTGAAAGAAGTCATGGTAACCTGGGCCCAGAACATTGGTCATACAATCAAGTTAGATGATTGGGAAAGGGTATGGGAGTGGAATTTAAAATTGACGATGTCGACGGCCTATAAAGAAAATGCATACAAAATGTTTTACCGTTGGCATCTCTCCCCGACAAGGTTGGCAAAAATCTCTCCAAAATTATCGGCCAAATGTTGGAAATGCAAAATAGAACTGGGCACATACTACCACATGTGGTGGACGTGTCCAGTGGCTAGGACCTATTGGAAGCGAATACAAAGATGGTTAATGGAAATTATGTCAATTAATTTAAATTTGAACCCTGAAATGTTTTTGCTAGGAATAATGGATCCAAAACTAAGTAAAGACAATCAATATCTACTTGTCCACATTATGACAGCAGCAAGAATTTCATATGCGCAAAGCTGGAAGAAAGAGAACGCCCCCACAAATATAATGGTTATAAATAAGATCTTGGAAATAGCGGAGATGAATAGATTAACGATGCGAATTAATGAAAAGGAAGACACAGACTTCTATAAAGTATGGGAGAAATTGTATAAATGGTTTGACAAGAAAAACAAGGTGAACTAAGGTGTATAGCTGAGAGGCAAACTTAAAGGAACTTTGACGATTAAGAATAAATCATTAGTTAAGAAATGATATACTTTAGAGGTGTTTATCCACCTCCTATTATTGTCAATAGATCATATTACTGTAACTTTTTGAAGAATCGATGGGAAGAAATCCGATATGAATAACTGCATAGAATTAGTAAATTAGCTTCATGTTTCTTTTTTTTTTTTTTTTTTTTTCATAATTTTCTCTCTTACTCTTTTCTTTCTTTTTCTTTCTTTTTTCTTCTTCTTCATTTTCTTTTTCTTAATGTTCTGTTCTCTTTTTGTGTGATGTTGAACTCTGTAAATATATGTATGATTTTTTGCTTTTTTGTAATTTCGTACTGAGTTCTAGTTTTGTGTATTTTGTAAGCCTCGGCTTTTTTACAACTTGCAATAAACTTTTATTAAAAAAAAAAAAAGAGGGCAAGCCATGGCAATAATGAGGACTTTAGGAGATGCTGGCAGGTGACCAGAGGAAAGAGCAGTGATCCATGATTCCCAGAACCTCTAGCACAAACTCTAATCATATTTGCAGCAGGTCACTGGATCTCACCTTCAAGATAATCTAGCTGTCTTTGAAGACCACTTGAATACCGTAGCTGGTACAAAATGCTTATTAACCTGCTTGCTAACTGGCACTTGTTGCCATGAGTTGTGAAACTTGCATTAATTGCCAGTGAGTTTCTGGATACAATCCAAAATGCTTTCACCTATAAAGTCCTGCGTGGCTGGACATGCAGCTACTTGCCAAACCACCTTTTCTCAAAATTAATCTCTTTGATTCATTCTTCCCAGGAAAAACTGCTAGCATTTCCCATTTTCAGCGGTCAATTGGGGTGTAAAACACAGAAATGCTGTTTTTATAGTTATGGCCTCAGTCCTGTGGAATATCTCCCTTTAGAAATTAGACTAGCAGTCTTTTGAACATCTTCCAGAAACTAATGAAAACAGAGCCCTTCTGGAGGATAGGATGTTTATTGTTTTAATTGTTGTTGCTTCATTTTTAATTTTTATTTAACTTAATTAGTTTTGTTTTTGTGGACATTATAATCATTATCTCTCTAACTGTTAATCACCAAGAAACCCTGTAGATTACAGTAGTATGACATGTAATAAATAAATGAATCAAAAATATCTATGATATAACAGTTGTAGAAGAACAAAGGATTTTTATTCCGACCTTTAAGAGTATCAAATCCACTTCTAATATCTGGAAACGTTATTGTCTGTCCCTGTACATCTGATAATCAACAAGGATTACTCAGCAGGTCAGAGATACTAACACTAAACAGGCATTTTTGGAAGAGCCCTACATGTTCTAGTGTCCTGTAGAGATGCCATGGGAAGTAGCAAACTCTTTGGTTTCAGAAGACCACTCAAATTTGGGATCTATTTTCCCTAATTTGTTTTTTTTTATGTTTTAGAACTTGCAATAACAGAAAGGTTTTAGCTGTTGCATGACCATCATTCATGGCATTTGGTATATTAAGTTCAGGCAGCTCATCAAGCCCAGGACTAAACACTTTGCTTGTTGGGTAATTTGTGCCATTCATCAGTTAAGTAATACAGTGCCCTTCTCTCACACAGACACACACTCCCCCCCCCCCCAAAAAAAAAGAGCTTTTCTATTTTTGCTTCGAGAAGAAGGCTATTTAAACAATAGGAGAAAAGTGCTGATTCACATTTCTCATTTCAAATAGTAAGCTTAATAAGGATGAGAAGAGGTCTTGTGAGAGACCACCACTCCCTCCTAACTCAAGGCAATTTCATCTTGCTAAATGAATTGTCCAAAGGGAGTGAAGCAAAAGAGGCAATGACCAGAAACAGCATCTTTCCCGCTAACGTTTTCCAGAAGTCTGCCTCTTTCCTTTTTGCAGAGAAAAATAACAGAATAACAGAGTTGGAAGGGACCTAGAAGGTCTTCTAGTCCAACTGCCTTCTCAAGCAGAAGACCCTATATCATTCCAGACAAATGGCAGCCCACTCTTTTCTTGAAAATATTCGGTGATGGAGCACCAACAATTTCTGAAGGCAAGCAGTTCCACTGAATAATTTTTTCCTATCAGGTTGGAAGTCTCTTTAATAATCTTTCACCCATTGATCTCCTGATCTGTTAGTGTTAGTGTATAAGCATCTGAGTCTTTCTTGATGACCCTGCATTTCCTTCCTATGTCTCCTGCTTTGTATGTGGGTTCCTCTTCTTTCACACTACACAATATTTTGAGATTTATCCTTGGGATTAGGTCCTAACTATTGGTCTCCCTCCCCTTCCAGATTTAGTTTAAAACCCTTTGGATAAGCTGAGCCACTTGATTTCCAAAAATGTTCTTTCTGATTCTTGTGAAGTGTAGCCCATCATCTGCTAGAAGCTCTACATATAAATAATTTTGATCATGGTCTAAGAATTTAAAGATCATGTCCCTGATCATTCCCACAAATCATACAGTCTCTTACATTGGTGAGATTGGTCACGTTTGAGCCATCTCTTTTGTTTACGCATACGCTGGCTGAGAACTGCTATCCCTTACTGGCAGCAGCAGGAACAGTGGCCCCATTAACTCAAATATATTATTTTGTTTTATGTTGTTCCCAAAGGGAATTCCTCCAATGAGTGGCTTGATATTCTTAGTGAATGGTTCAATGTAAGTTTGAGATGCTTGTGGCACTCACATGATGGGCAAGTGTTCTTACAAATACGCCTTTCATACATAGAAGATTATCCTGTCAAAATGAGCTGGGTCCTCCTTTCTACCATCCAATATTCTGGAGAGTTTGGACCGACTGCGCGGAGTGGACTGTTAAGTCCATTCATCTCAATCCATGCTTGCTGCAGAAGTCCCAAGGCTAGATGCCTCATGAAAGCAAAGACGAGGGAGTTCAGTCAATTGAATTATTTACTGGTTTCTTCCTTTTAAGGGCAGTAGTGCAGCCATCTACAAATTATACAGTAACAAAAAGCTTCACAACCTAATTTCTGCAAATCAGGTTACTACAACACAACAGCTGTTTGGTTTCCAAGTCAGTTATTACCCGTATCTAAAGAATACTGAGAAAACCATTGTTATTGTTGGAACACAGGTAGTAGCTAACAGTACAATGATATGTCTGTTGTCTAAGCAATTTTCATTGAGTCTACTACTAGACTTTACTACTAAGCAAATGGGCATAGGATTGCTACAGTACTTAAGAAACAGAGTGGAAAGTTCCTTTCTATCACTTCACTCCATGTTTTCATTTCATCCACTCCAGTTGGAATAATAGAAACCAAGGCTACGCTGCTATATCACAGCCTGATGATGCCAGCAAGAGCTTCAAAGGCTTCCAAAAAAATCTCATCCCTATCCATATTAATGTCAGTTACTCTAGTTGGGTTTTTTTTTCTTATGAACTAAATTTGCCTCATTGTCCCCAGCACCTCACCCCAAAGGAAAATAATAATATATTAAACAATGCCATCATCAAACAAAAAGCACAGTCAAGTGTTTAGCAGCTAATATGATAGAAGTAATTTCCTCTGGCTAATTAAAAAGCTTGGGTGTGTTTCTATATTGACGCTGACATGTTGATATTTTTCTTCCTTCGCCAGTGAGGTAGAATCATGAAAGGCAACCTCTTCTGTCTTATTGTTTACAGCTGACTGAGCATGCAGGAACTTAATATTCTCAAATGCCCTCTGCTTATTAAAGTTATTAAAGTTAATCCTTATTGTACTAAAATAAAGAGAACTTACATATATTTGCATAGCTCCTAAATGTAGAGACAAAGCCTTTTTGGCTTAGCAAGCTTTTTTTTTTTTATCAATTTTACAGTTTCAGCCATGCATTTGACCTGTTCAGTTTAAGTTGAAAATAAAGCCTCACCACACTTCATGTATAAGCTGGCAAGTTAAATAATACAAAGACATGGAAATTTCAATTCCACTTATTCCATATCCTACCAAACAGTTTCACAATATGCTACCTGATCTCTCTCTTAGCACTGGCACTTTCACACACAAGAATACTCGATGAGTAGAAGACTTCTTACTTAATTCCAAAGATCTTCCTTCCTTCTAGTGACGCTATATTTTATACTGATAGTCTTCACTTAATGACGTTCATTTAGCAACTGTTTGAAATTATGATAGCACTGAAAAAGTGACTTATGACCAGACCTCACACTTACAATTGTCACAGCATGCTTGAAATCATGTTATTGTGATTCAGGGGCTTGGCAACTGTCCCAGATTTACATTTGGATTCCAAAAATTCTTTCACTTTAAAAAAGCATGTTTCTAATCTTCATAGCTGCCAAATATAGCTTTAAAAGATGAGTTATTTATCATTTTATTTGTATCTGAATCTGGAGGGGGAATTGTGTGTGCAAGCACATCTTACCATTTGAAGCTCCCTTGTACCCTTAACAAATTGAGAGATGTGAACAAAGATTGCACAGGCAGCATAGTTTCCAAAGTGGGACAAACAATGAAAGTCAGAGATAGAAACAGAACTAGTCATAAACTGATGTAGCTGTACTATTTTGAAATCCTGGAATGTTTATATATTATACTATGTAAAATAAAAATATGCATGTAAAAATACTGCACATATGCATATAACAAGTGGAATGCTGAAAAGAGTGAGCTGTGGAGAATGGCATTGCTGGTTAAAGTCAAAGCCACCCCAAAAGAAAACTGTGCAAAGAAGAAACACAACTTCTGGGACTTTTATTTGGGCCTCAATGGATTGTCCATTAGAAAAAATTACTATGGCAAGAGCTATGTATTAAAAATAGGAATTTCCAATGTCTACCTGAAAGGTCTTTCCACGAGGACGAAATACAAACACAACACTGATACTTAACTTTAACTTAAGTCCACTTTGTGCAATGCATTTGTTTAATCGACATCTAATTGAATATTTAACAAAATAAATATTGCAAAATATTGCAAAGACAATAACATCAAGAGATTTCATCAGAGGGGAGGAATTTTGGTGGCTCCTTAAAATATAGATGAAGGCAAATCCATATTGATTGTAGGAATGTGTACAAATAATGTTGCCATTGTGTCATTGACTTGGAAACGTTTTCCATTGAATTCAATAGAATATACTCCCAAAGGTGTTCAGTATAGGAATCTCGGTGACTTAGTCAAAGGGGAAACAGATGTCAAAGAGTAGATTGAGGAGATTGGTGAATCACATTTGAAAATATTCTCTCTCTCTTTCTCTTTCTCTCCCTCTCCCTCTCCCTCTCCCCCCCTCCAGTTGCTCCTCCTGAGAGTCTGCAAGTGGCTGCAGTCAGAGACCAATCAATTGACCTGGAATGGGATGGCCCAATGGCTGTGACTGAATATGTCATTTCCTACCAGCCAGCTGTGCCAGGGGGCCTGCAGCTCCAGCAGCGGGTGCCGGGTGACTGGAGCACTGTCACTCTGAAAGAGTTAGAGCCAGGCCTGACATACAACATCAGCATCTATGCTGTTATCAGTGAAGTGCTCAGTGCCCCTGTTGGAGTCAAAGTAGCCACTCGTAAGTATTCTCTACTTATTCTGCGCCCTGAATTGCTATTTCAGGTTTCATAATTGAGAGAAATTTTTAAAAAGAGATTTTAAGGACATCCCTTTTCATGAATTTAAAAAAGTTGAAGATTAAAACTCAAAAAAGTCTCTATTTGAAGGTGATATGATGCGTTCCTATGGAATTATTGATGAGGAAGCCTGCTTCCTCTGTAGCAAAGGACCAATTCTTCTGTTTTGCTTTGAGAGAATGAAACGCATTCTAGGCAGCTCTACTTATTAATTATAGCTGAAATTTATAATAAAGTTTAGTGATTTGAAGTCAGTTTCAACATATCTTAAGTAAATCAATATGGAAAAATTTCATTCAGGAAACACATCCATAAGAATACCAAAGAAATTAAAAGAGCTTGGTAAAATCACCAGTAAAGTCAGCCATCTCACTGATTAATGGGTCCCTGGGATTTCCAAATTTCTATATCATGTTTCCAAACAGAAATTTTGTTTTTCTTCCCTTATTACAACTACTTGCCCCAGTTCCTTGCTATACATTGCTGAGTAGATATGTTGAATAAGCCCAAGAAGGCTGGTCCCATAAAATCTGTCAAAGATATGTTGTATGATGGGACTGAGTCCACTTAACATACTGGAAAAAGTGCTTTCACAAATTCTTTGGTTCCAGAAAATATTCATGCACCTTTGCTCATGCTGAGAATATGTATCCTCACAAAATGATTTATTTAAATCCAAGTGGAACCTGGACAGTACAAGCTTGGAACAGTCGTGCTCTACCTATTAAAGTGGACTGATTGAGATATTTTGCTGCCTAGCAAAAATGATAGCTTACAGAACCCAACCAAGCTGACAATGGCAACAAGGCTGTACTCTTTTCTGCACCTGACAACAGCAAGCCAATTTACGATGGTCAAACCAGATCAGGCTGCTTGCTGCACATAGCTTTGTCCTCCAAGTCTTCTGCTGATGTTGTTCCCTAACCCTCACATTTGTTAGCTGAAACAGCTGCCATTCTCCCTAATTATAGGCTGACTTTGCTGTGTAGTATTTGTGGGACAGATTATGCTCTGATTCCAATCAACCAGTTAAGACCAAACTAATATAGATTCACGTCACAGAACTGCAATACTTGCTTTGACTATAAGAAAGTCACTTTGGGATGGTGGGGAAGAATGTGGAACAAATATAAGCTTTAGAATGCCAGGTCACAGACTGAGTCAGTCAGACTCAGAAACTGCAAATTCAGTGATGTTATACTATGTAAGGTATCCATTAAGACCTTCCCCAATTTTTAATAAACTTGGGTTTTTTTCTATATGCAGCAACAGGTATGTCATCAGAGATACACCATAGCAGACAGTGTGAATCAAAGCAAGCAAAACCCAACAGAATAAGCCACAACTCTTATATGGCTAGCTACCTTGGGCAGGGTATGGAGGTAATATCTTCAGGAATTTACTATGCAGCAAACCTCATTATAGGTGTATGAATAGATGGTTGGCTTCATTTGGACTCCTGAGCTTCATTAGTTGATGGAGGGCTGATATCCAAAAAGGGGAGCTGAGAAAGGCAAAGAATATTATCAAACCAATCTGAATCTTAGCAGAGAGGCATCACATTATAAAACACAAATCAAGGCATGGCACACTTTCAAGGTTCTATTTTATCAGGATTAACTGAAAAGTTTCAACTCTGAGAGCCAATACCGATATTCGTGTGATTTTCAAAATCATTGAAATCCAAGTCCCATTACAATCTTTTCATCCCCCAGGAATACTGAGTTTAAAAAGTTAATCAGATGATGGAAATTTATTGGAAACAACATTAGCATCCTTGCATGATTAAGTCTACTTCATCTCAGATCATATCTGGTCACAAATTTTGGATTACAACAGTGTTTGGGAATTAAAGTCCATTAAGGTTAAGGGGCAGGGGTAACGTGGCCTGCTTGTATGAGTATGGTAGCAGCTTGAATTAGAGGCATCGAAGTTTTCATATCACAGAGATAAGCTCAGTCACCTTTAATGTCAACACATCAAGCAACTGCTAAGGGTATGGTTTGGGGGGTGATTAAAAAGTTGGCAACCCTTAGCTAACACATGTTTTAAAATTATGCCATTGTAAGGAAAGAGAGATGATTTAAGATAAATGTAAATCAATCGATCTTAAATATCATAATGAAATTCATCTTTCAGTAGGTGAACCACAAGGGAAGTAGTGCACACACATACACATAGAACACAGTTTTATTGGTGCTGCCTGCAGCATTCATAAAGCCTTTCTTTCCAGTGTTTTTCTCACTGAGTTTCTTGTATTAAAATGATGATAGGCAAGAGAAAAATGTCTCAGCTGACATCTATTCAATTCACTTGATTAAAACCAAATAGCTTCCATTCCTACAGATAGATTAACGCTTTCTGGCTATGACATCATAAAGATACAACTGAAAATTTAGAAGTATGAATTACAGGCAATTGCAGCTTGGAGCTGACAGTTATGAATATTCTGAGCTTTCAGTCAGGAAGGGCTGTGGCACTCTGCCAAATGGATTTGTCATTAACAAAGCCAGGCTCCTTGTGCATTCATGAAAACCTGCTACTAACTGAAGAAACAAGCACAGCTTGGAAAGAAACATATGGAGATCAGTTAGCCTCTTTCACCTTCATTATCTTGATTATGCAACTAACTTTTGCATTAGTGCATCACTGACCCATAGAGCTTGTTCGGGATATCATTGTGGACATAATTAATCTTCTGCAAATATCCTTGCTTCATGCTGAAATCTTTCCCCAGATTTCCCTGGGGAAAATCTCCCTACTGCTCACAAAACTCTTCCATTTTCAGTAAGTTGGATTCTTTCAATTAGTAGAGAGTTCTTTCAAGAAGTAGAGAGATACTTTTCTTTGTCTTATTTCCAGTAGTCCCTCCCTGGGGTTATGAGTACACAGTATAAGTGTTCTAATAGTTTTATTGAAGCAGGGTGTCTCCCAGTTATGTACTCTGGACAATGGAAAATAGACATTTGGGTATGTAGTGAGGAGGATAGTTAAACCTGAACTAAAGAAAGATTGTATTCCCCATCTCTATCTGCATCTCTGTATTTCAGAACTCTCTACTCCACGAGGACTGCAGTTCAAAACTATCACAGAGACCACTGTTGAGATGGAATGGGAACCCTTCTCCTTCTCCTTTGATGGCTGGGAGATCAGCTTCATCCCCAAGGTAGCTGTCTTGCCTTTGGAGATAATCCTTTTATCAGAAGTAGTTGTTATCAAAACAACTGTGGTGAAATCTCATGTTATGGTATCTTTGGTACATCGGCTGGGGGAACATGTATGTGTGCAGCACTAAGGGGAAGGGAAAAAAATTAAAAAGTGAACAAAGACCCCGGAGAAACTTTAATTTTAATATGCAATTTATTGAGAGTGGGCATACATTAGCAGGAAAGGAGCAACCTTATTCAACTTATGTTCAGTTAACACTGAAATAGTTAAAGCTTTCAAGGTTCAGCAGTAACATTTAAGCTTGAACACAGGTTCAAAGGGGCATTTAGAAGGCTTAGAGTACAGATTAGAAAGTGATAGAGAGGCCATGATCCCTATCAGAGAAAATGTTACTGAACTGGTAGAAGTGAGAGATTTTCCCAACTTCAATTTGGGTGGTTGATGCCTTAATGCTTTTCTCTGCCTGCATGCATGATGGGATATTGCTCAGGGACAGCCTATCATTAAGAAGAATAAAGCAATTACAATGTGATGTTGAAAATCATTAGAGTTATGTCTTACCTAGTTACAATCTGTTCATGACCATAAGGATGTTTTTGCCAAAGTAACATCCAAAACACCTGGGAAATTGGATCCCACCTTTAATGGTTCCAACAGTAGAATTTAGAGTTAAGTTTCTGATTGAGGGGAAAATATCTGCTTGAAAGAGAAATTGGAAAAGAGAAATCTGCTGAACCTGCATACAAGAGCTATAAGGCTTAATTCTTCATAGTCCAGTATAGGCAAGTTGTTTGGGAAAAGAGACTGAGGAACACTAAACCATCAAATTGAAGATGCCTTGTAAAGAGCAAGATAAGGAATAAAGTTGCAACAGAAAGTTTCATAGAGTAGTGACTCTTAATAATGTAAATTGGAAGCAACACCATTTGGTCTTGGAGTTCTTAGTGTCACTGGGATTTTTTTGATTATCATCTTGGAACTTCCCTTTATTGATACTTTTACCTAAATATATTCCTTTTCCACTGATGTCTGCATTATCAATTTATTCACACATTCCTAAATTAAAGCACAAATTGACTTGGTTTTTTGTTAATAGATCCTTCTTTCTAGAATTCTCCTCAATAAAGCTAGCCTTGGTTCTGTCTTTGTACAGGAATCAGGATTAATACAGTAGAGCAGGGGTGTCAAACTCATGGGCCACAGGCTGGATGCGTCATGTGTTGGCCCCAGCCCCACCCTCACCCGGTTTAGCGAAAGGGAAAAAAGTCCCGATACATCACATGACACTGCCGTGACCACGTGAGTTTGACACCTCTGCAGTAGAGCATCTCCTTAGAATGGATTTCATCTGGCTTATGTGACTTTTCCTCTGCTTGGATCCTACATCCAACTCTCTTTTTTTTCTCTTTGTTCTTTTTCACATGACCACATGAGATATTGCTTTGTTATACACCCTTCCCTGGACTAGTTAGAGCCTTAAAGAGATAGGCAGTAGCGTTTAAGTTGAAATACTTGGCTGACAAAGTTAGGAGAGAGTGAGTCAAACCAAAGACAGAAGAAATAAAAAATCAGCAAGTAGTGGAAGAAGCTGACATGCATAAAGCAGGCCACCTTTTGCTGATGTTACATTATAGAGTGAAGATCACAGGATTGATGTTCTGTTGTAGTTTGCTGCTGACGGTAATTATAGACCCCCTTCTCTGTGAAAAAGGCAGCAGCTTTTTATTTATTTATTTTATTTATTTATTTTGTCAAGCGTGTATATGATTACAGACAAAGTATAAACATGATTATGAATATATAAGAAGTACAAGCATGGTTATAAATATATGATATTTTACTAATACATGGGGATGATAGGACAGGGATAGTAGGCGCATTGGTGCGCTTATGCATGCCCCTTACAGACCTCTTAGGAATGGAGTGAGGTCAACGGTAGACAGTCTAAGGTTAAAGTTTTGTGGGTTTGGGGAAGAAACTACAGAGTCAGGTAGTGTATTCCAGGCATTAACCATTCTTGCTGAAGTCAAATTTTTTGCAATCAAGTTTGGAGTGGTTTACATTAAGTTTGTATCAGGGTGAAATGCTCCCGGTTCGCTCGTGCCTGTCAGTCGTCGGAGAGCCGGTCACGAAGAGATCGCG
>JANHGD010002849.1:225440-236632 GCA_027560375.1 Imantodes cenchoa
GATGGATGGATGGATGGATAGATAGATAGATAGATAGATAGATAGATAGATAGATAGATAGATAGATAGATAGATATCCCAGAGATAGGCAGTTTGGTGCAACTCTAAGTAAATACTCACTTTATGATTTATTAAAATTGGGACAATTGTTTTCCCCCCTCAAGATTGAAAGAAAATCCATTCTTACAATTGAAGTATACAATTTCCTATACATATTCGTCCACTTTTTAGATTTATTCATAGGGGTCACACATGCTCTTTTGTGTTTTAAAAAGTGAGGTAAGAACACTGGAACGTTGTAGATGCCATACATTATTAGAATCTATACTGCTACAGACGGCCATTTCATGCTACAAAAAATCTTTCACTGCACTACAGTAAAATCACTATAGCACCAATTTGCTGTGGTATAGATGTTTCTCTTTCTTTGCAGAGAAGGGAAGTAAATTTTAGGGCACAGCAACATGATGTTCAGTAATGCCCAAGGAAACAATTCAAAGTTTATTTAACTTTGAACCAGTGTTTTTTTTAATATCTGTAGGACAATGAAGGGGGTGTGATTGCTCAGCTTCCCAGTAGTATGACAACCTTCAATCAGACCGGCCTGAAACCCGGTGAAGAGTACACAGTTAATGTTGTAGCTCTCAAGGAACAAGCCCGAAGTTCACCCACTTCAGCCAGTGTTTCAACCTGTAAGTAACCCTAACCAACATTTTTATATAAGCTTGTGAATTAATATCAGCCTTCTTTCTTGATGGGATAAGACTATTTAAAAAGTAATTTGCTTCAAGAAGAACCATCTTGTTTAGGGACAATATACTTCTAAATAATAAATGCAGTGATAGAAGAGACTTGCTTTCTGCTTCATGCTCTATTTGTGGGATACGAGAAACACCTGTATGAGCATTGTTGGAACTCTTTTGCTGGAATGGATAGATCAACAATAAGATTAAACAGATTCTCACCTAGGAAGCAAGGATTTCATTTGTCTAGAAATGTTCCTTGTCATCTTATTACATATCTTCACTTAGCAAAATCTATTTTGGGGAGTGGGGAAGAAAACCATGCAAATAGCTTCAACACAGGATGCATTGACAAAGCTAATTATAAAGAGTTAATGTACTCTTGATCCAGGGAAAAATATGTATGCCAACTATTGCACAGCAGAAGGAGGTCTTTGTTTAAAGAAAAGAGAACATGCTAAATATTAATTTGCAATCCTGATGGACACCTTAGTTATCTTTTCATCATGTCAGCAAGTACATACAGACATTTATTGCACAGAAACATTTTTCCCCTTTACAAATATAGCAGTGTTTCAGAACTGGTTACAGGATGTAGCTTACCAATGACATCTATAGGTCACACGAAGCAATTATCCATTTCAACTGGTTTAAGAGACTTTTCTGCCTAATGGGCCATAAGCAAAGCCATCCCTTGCTGTGATGATAGAAGAGCTGCTAGAGTAATCATTGGTCTCATTCTCTTTATTTTCCTTTGGGTTTTGACCCTGACTTGTGTTTTGCAGTATGAATAAGAATAAAGGGGGTTAAAGTATGTTTGCTGTCAAGACAAGGCCAGCAACATGTCAGCAGGAGTTGACAGGACCTTCCAAGGATACTGTATAACTTGAGTGAAAAAAGACTCATCTCAGTGTCCTTAGTGTTAGAGTTAGTAAGGATTACAACATTAAATGAAATTCACAGCTTCTCATATAGAGTTGCTTTTCAAATTGTATCTCCAGCTTGAAAAGATTCAAATCCAAAACCAATGGTTCATATACTGGTATGAGTAATTCTGCTATGTCTCTATATTCTCAATGAAAAATGATTAGAGGGAAATAAAAACAGTGGAATGAATCTAAGTTATTTATTTTTATTTATTTATTTATTTGTATCCCACCTTTATTATTTTTACAAACAACCCAAGGAATCGACCATATCCAACACATCTTCCTCCTACTACTTTCCCTACAACATGGGTGTCAAACTCGCCGCATCACATTGCTGTCACATGATGTTTCGTGATGTTTTTTCCATTGGCAGAGCTGGGGTGGGCGTGGCCTGAATGTGATGCATCTGGCCCGCGGGTTGCCAGTTTGACACCCCTGCCCTACAACAACAATCCTGCAAGGTGGACTGGGTGAAAGAGAAATGACTGGCCCAAAGTCAACTCAATTGTTTTTCATAGCTAACGCAGGATTTGAACTCATAGTCTCCTGCTTTCTAGCCTGATGACTTAACCACTAGACAAACTGGATCTTTCTATATAAAAAGTTGGCCTCCTTATTGTATGTGAAATTCTAAGTATAGTTCTATTGGATACATCTAACAAATAGTTGGTGCCATTTGCCTGAACCTCAATCTACACAGAGTTCTTTTTTAAAACCCTTTGTAACTATTAGAGGATTGTAACAATTTCACACAATTCTTTCTTATCTTCCATGTCTTTACCTTCCTGGTTTTAATCTTTCTTGGCATCTTTGACCACTTTTTTTCCTTCTGTTTCATATACAAAATTTAGGATCACCAACATACCTAAAAGTCCTTAGTTTTCAAGTAAGGTCCTTTACTAATAATAAGCCATAATTCTCAGCAACATTCTACTTCTGCATTTATACATTGTGAAACACTACTGTGAATATATCCAGACTTTCTTTGGGTGAGCAATATGTCAGTCAGCATCAATCCAATCTATTTCCCTGCTTACTTTAAATACAATTTTCTGTTCCCATGAAGATTTTTGAATAAAAATTTAAATAAAAAGAAAATAAATCTGTCTAAATATACATTCTCTGAACCATTTAAACACAAAAGTAAAAATGTGCAAGATTGTCACTACTCTTTTTTTTCTTTTTACACTAGTGAGATTCCTCTGGAAATAAACTTGTCAATGAATATAGATTGCTTCTTCTAATATTCAAAACCCCTTATTTCAACTGTAATTTATATATTTAATATATTATTTATATTAAAACTATATATACAGTTTTAAAAACTAATATGTATTAGTTAAAGAACAGAAGTAGGAAAGAAAGAAAGAAAGAAAGAAAGAAAGAAAGAAAGAAAGAGGAAGAAAGAAAGGAAGAAAGGAAGGAAGGAAGGATAAAAAGTGAAGAAAAAAGAAAGAAAAAAGGAAGGAAGGAGGAAGGAGGGAAAGAAAAGGAAGGAAGGGAGGGAGGGAGGAAGGAAGGAGATAAAAATAGAAAAAAGTCTGATTTCCTTTGAGGCATGTATAAGTACAATTATAAAATTATCTCTTACTCTATGATTATTACAAACAGCTATTGGTAATAGCTTATCTGTTATCTTTTTTTTCTAATCATAAAAACCACAAATTATCAATGCATTTTTCTGTTTCATGCAAAATGTTTATAAGGGTTTTCCATTCAGCCATAAATGTAGATTTTTGTTGTCCCTTTGATCAAAGAAATTAATTTATTCTTTTCTATTTGTTCACATACTTACTGTCTCCAGTAATTGATGGGCCAACCCAGATTTTGGTTCGTGATGTCTCAGACACTGTGGCCTTTGTTGAATGGTCTCCACCCCGGGCTAAAGTGGACTATATTCTACTGAAATATGGCCTAGAGAATGAAGAAGGGGGAAAATCCACTTTCCGATTGCAGCCTCCACTAAGGCAGTATTCCATGCAAGCTTTACGACCTGGCTCCCAATATGACGTCTCTATCTCTGCTGTCCGTGGTGCTAATGAGAGCGATGCTGCAATCACCCAGTTTGTAACAGGTAAAGACCAAGCATTAGTTGAATATTTCATTGCTGCAACACTGGCCCTATGCTTTCTGTCTGTACAGTAGAGGAAGAGTATATTCCACATATAGGGTATATATGGTATATTCTTTGCATTTAGAAAATCTGGGGGGAAATGGTAGCATTTCTACCTTAAAAAATCTTTCAGGCTTATCAAAATCAACCTCTGCCTGAGATCTTGGAAAACTATATACTGAAATAAATAAATTAAAATAATAAAAAAACATGTCTTTATGAAAGTAGACTGTCACAGGATAGGTCTAAAGCTCCAAAGCTTTTGTCTTAAAGAGGCAGTGTGAAACAGCATTCCAGGTTTTCTCCCCTTTTATTCCAACTACTGATAGGCAAAAGCAGTTTGCTTTATTACATGGAATTACTCACTTAATTTAATAACTCACTTAAATTACTTGCTTTGCAAGTACATTTGCAAGTGTAAGTAAGAATATTTTTTCTGAATTCTAACTTTTATCTCTACTCTCTACTCTACTCTCCTATATGTACAGTATATGTGTGTGTGTGTACAAGTAATGATACAAGCTTAACATTTTTTAATTTCAGTTCTGCCCCTGCCTACTCTTAATTCTAGGTTCAGAAAGAACTTACAATATTAGTGGCAATTGGCTTTGGTTCAGCTGATGATCATTTGAAAATTATAACTTTAGAGTTCATTTCTTTTATCATTTTTCAGCCTCTTCCTCTTCCTGAAAAAGTTAATGAGCTTTGATCAGTGCAAATATTGTCTTCAACTCCATTTCCAACTTTCTTTTTTCTAGAGCTCTTCACTGAACATTTTTAAGACTACCTCCTTTGCCAACCCATCTACAGCCATCTCTTTTTTCTATGGGAATCTAATTAAACCTTTGTTCTTATCAGAAAAGTTAGCACAGTTTGTTCAGTTTGGAGTCTGCATCGATGAATGGTTCCATAAAGAGCCAATGAGGAACTGTAGGCAAAAGCAGGCTCAGCTCACAGGCATGTGGCATCATTATTCTACAGGCATGCTAAGTATTTTGGCACTTACTGAATAGCCTCCTTTTGGTCCTTCCTCTTTCATCATAGCAGCAGAAAAACACCATCCTGTCAACCTTTTCAGTTAGAAAAATAATGTGAAATTAAAAATCATTAATTCCAAAAGAAACCAGCTTACAAAGCAAGCATAGGGAGAGGATAGAATATTGGGTTGAAAGAGAAGCATTACACTGGGAACTCTGACCATTCCTGTAATAAATGTATTGTACATTCTAGTATCATATTCAAGAACTTAGAACAGGTTTTTTTTAGTCAACACCATAGTCAGCTAGCAAGTTTAATTTATAACTCCATAAAAGAAGAAATGGAAAACAGAGCTTGGAACTGTTTTATGGCTTAGATATTGCCTGTCATAAAGATTTCAGATGGATACTAGAGTTTTGTATCATCTCTATGATAATATTGTGCTGACTGTACTTAAGAGAAAGGGGGATGTGCAACTATCGATTTGCTGAGTTTTTCATTCCTAGATTTTCTTTCGTGAGATGTCATAATCAAAACAATAAATAAAGTAGTAAAACCATTGCATGATGTATTTGCTACTCTTGTTTCACACAGTGCGAAATGTTCTTATTTTGCTTTCAGTACCCAGAATGTGGCATGGCAACCCTCAGAATGTTAGGGAAGGATACCACAAAATGATACATTTGGGTCAATTATTCTTCCACAAGGATGGCTGTGATTAATTTCTTTCAAAGATAGCTACAACTCTTCCAGCCCACTAAGGTTTCCATCTTCAAGCCACAGTGAATTCAATTTAAAATATACCTGAGGTTGAGCCAAGGTGTTTTTTTTTATCCATGACTATTTATAGATTTATTTGGATATCAGGATATTTTAAGCATACAATATGTTTTCAAGACAAAGTTCACAGAGAACTGCTGGTCAATGAGCACTTGCACTTCTTGGTCAGTAACAGTGCATAAAGAACTATTAATCAGTTCTTGTATATTAGCTAGCAATTGAATGCCTTGTCCATCCCCTCTTAGATGCAGGCCTAAATGCAGATCCTTTTCTATTCTTCCACATTTTGTTTTTAAAATGCTAGTATTTCCACATGATTCTGTGCATAGCAAAACTCTATTGCCTTTTAACTTCTAACCTGGCATTCCAGTATTTTTGTATTTTGGCTCATTATCAGTTCATGGCAGCATGATTTGGGAGGTAGGACAAGCCAGGAGGTGGGTGGGACAAGCCAGGGCATACAAGGTGGTAAGAAGTTGCTATTTTTGAAACGTTGTGTAGCTTGAGGGGGTGTTTTTCTCACCACAGACTGAATGTAATAACATTGAGATGCACTGAAATTCCTTATAATTGTAAATTCCTGATTATGTCACTGGTCAATGGGAAACTCATACCATGCCAACTTCAACAGGAAGACCTACACATCTTCACTCACTTTTCTTAAAATTACTGAAGACCTTTCTTTTGGTGTGGATTAAGACAAGTCAGCAGAACTAAAACCTCACTGAAGTCAAATTTAACCTCTCTTACTTTTAATAAAATGAAATGCCACTACCACATCATACTCCAGTCCATATCATTTTAGATGTAAATCTCATACAGGAATGTTTCCCCCTAGGTGCCCGGATGTAGAATTTCATCTGTAACTTTAATCTGAAACTCTTTCTGTGCATCTTTAAAACCTCCTGACCTTTTATTCCTGCTTCTGTTTCTCTTCTTTCTGCTATTTGCAATTCAGATTGGGCTCAAATTTGTACAGTTCTGATACTGACCCTGCATATCATTTACTGAGGTTCCAGGAATACTTGTCAGCTCCACAATGAAAATGTACACAGATGAAAAGGAACCCAAACCTACACAAATATTTATGTATGCAATTTGCATTTGGTTTTCTGCCTATAGTTAGGTGATAATTGGGGCATATCCTGCAGCAATTTGTAATTGCTTGTTTGTGAGTCAACAATCCAATTTGGGACTGCCACTGCTAAGACGCTTGTGTAAAACCAGAGTTTGTTTTTTGTGTACATAAGTGGGCAGGCTAATGACATTATTTGAGGCTAGGAAAAGAGTAATTGGATCAAACAATTTAAGAACCACTGTTACAGGCAAAGCATGCTTAGTTGCCGCTTTTCAATCAGGTGCATATTTAAATGTGAAATGTCATTGTTTCAGGTCCCTTGTGTATTTATATGAGATAGATAGAAGGACATAACTCTGTGTTAAGAGATCCCTGAGCCAAACAATAGTATTTCTTTTTAAAATGTCAAAATGCGAAAGTAGGGGCCACTATCTATCCTAGCAGATAGTCCTGAACCAAAGAAGCTAAAGGGAAGATTCAGCTTAGTACAGCTTCATATGTAGTATTATGCTCCTTTTAAATGTAACCAAAAGAACAAAACTCAGTGAGATAAGAATTCTGTTCACATAGCCACATTCAGATTCAATTTCTAAATTTAAAAGCTCAGAAAGATTTCTTGTTGCCTAAGACTGTACAGAATCAATTCTAATAACAGAGTCCTTTATTTCATAAAATTAAACTAGGCTTTAATCTGAAGCAAACTGATCTTGTTTTAAACTCTGACTCCTTGGATTTTCCATATTTGACTTCATTTTAAATGTAGCAGATTTGACATCAACTGAAACATATATCTGTATCTGCATATAAATTAGGTGATTGGCTGAACAATGTTCTCCAAATTCTAATCAGAGAAGATCATGAAATTCTTCGCCTGCTTTAATGTGTTACACAATTACATAGTTCTTATTGTTACCATTGTTGGTATTTTATAATTAGCAATTTCTTTGTGTTTATGGTTCAAATTCTGTCTTCCTAGAGTAATAGCATGGAATCTAAATAACCTGCCCACCTGAATTGCTTTTGAAATGTGTTTCCAAACAAAACTTAATAATATGAGATATATTTGGTGTGATTATAAAGGAATTGTATCATTTGCTTTCTTTTTCCAATGCAGAAATTGATGCTCCAAAGAATTTACGTGTACTCTCTCGGACATCAGACAGCCTAGACCTTGAATGGGACAATAGCGAGGCAGAAGTGGAAAACTTCAAAGTGGTATACAGCACCCTGGCTGGTGAGCAGTACCATGAAGTTTTGGTGCCACGCAAGGCAGGTGCCACATCCAAAGCCACCCTCACTGGTAAGCCTTTAGAATAGTTGCAAGGACATTTTCTTTTTATTGCAGAGACTCCAGTGGAAAAACTTCATAATTGCTTTTAAATGCAATGGACATGTGTCGTTGCAGTATAATACTTTTGTTCTAGAACAGGAGTGTCAAACTTATGGTCCGCGGGCTGGATGTGTCACGTGCTGGCCACGCCCACACCCGATTTAGCGAAGGGAGGGGAAAGTCATGATACGTCACGTGACTATGCGAGTTTGACACTCCTGTTCTAGAAGATTAGTATTTCATTTGAGTAAATTGTTAGATTTATATTCTACTTTTCTTCTAGGAACATAAGGAAGTGTATATTGCATTTCTTCATTTAATTATAAGCCAATCAGAGAAGAGAGAGAGAATGACTGGACCAAAAGTACCCAGTGAGCTAAGATTAGTCAGGCCATTCAAGTCTTATCCAACAAATGAACCATTTATATCTGAACTTTGTTGTTATTGTAATGGCCTCAGAATGTGAAAAGAAGTTTGGGATGAAAGCCCATGGGTATTCTTATTGCCTTTGCAAAATAATACCACTTTAAAGATTAGCACAGCATTTGGATGCTAGTCAACCTCCACACTTTTTATATTTTAAAATAAACTACTGTTCCTAAAGCTACAAAATAAAAGCCACAGAAGGAAATAAAAAACAAAAAATACTGTAGCATAGTATTTTAAATAGAAACGATTAAGATGTTCTTTCTGTATTGTATTCAATCTATAGTGGCTCTTTTGTGCCTCAAAATCTTCATGAAGTTACCACAGCTTATTCAAAAGTTAACAAAGTTTCTTATGAGAAGTATTTTCAATTGGTCAGTTTATTTGTAAACTCCTTGGCTATCCTGTTTTTCTCCTTTACCTTGGTCTCTTTAGTAAAACAGGTTTTCTTCTGTGCATCCTGAAAATGGCACTACTGTTTCTCACCACTTTCCCATTTTTCCTCCAAATATAGTTTTTGAAGCACAAATGAGTATAAGAACATAAAATAGTTTTTTTTAATGCCTCCTTAAATCAAGAATGGAATTTACCCTACTGGGCAGATTTTAAAATTTATTTTGTCTATCGCTGCTTCTTTTCCTACACAAATGCAGTATTTTCAATAGATTCCAGTCTCTGTACCTGTACTTGAAACAACCAAGCAGTTTTTATGTGTTGCTGCCTTAAATAGATTTTTAATGAAAATTAACATCCATTTATCTGTTGAAGTTAATATTTGTGGCAGAGATGTCTCATAACCAAGGAAACTTCTTATGGTATGCCATTACAATACCATCTAAATATTTATGAACTAAATGATCTTAATCACCCTTGTCTATGGTGCAAGACCCCCAATGTTAAGAGCCCACTCCCCTCAATCCATTGTTTTTGTTACGCCATCTGCTACCTAAGAAATGCTCTGGGAAATTAAGGGTACAGGTGAGGAGAAAGGTACATAAGTACACCGCTGACAAGGTGGGGGTGGGACAGGTTGTGCCTTTATTGGGCAGTTACCTTTTTCATTCACAGAACTTCACCAAGGGTCCAGGTAGTATATTCTTGCTTTGTAGCCTTCTTATGTTTTCCACATTCCTTTTCTTGCCTTACCATAGAAAACCTAAAAAAAAAAAAAGCTTGGCCTTTTGATTGATAGCATGAGAAGCTTATTTGTCTGGAAATAGCTGCGATGGGACACCTACCTCATACCTGAATAACTTCCGTTGAAATCAATAGGACTTCAAATGAAATCAATAGGACACTTGACTTTGAATTGTAGCTAGGGAAAAGAATGGATATGTTGTTCTTGTTCTCATTAAAATGCCCTTGGATGTCTACCAGTCAGACTAATGGCCATCTATTCCATCACATCCCAAGAGTAACCCCCCTGATCACCGGCCTCCCAAGCAGGGCAGGGTGATAACAGCCCTCCCATGTTTTAGTTTTTACCTTCTACACTGAAAAATGTATAGCCTCCAAAGAGAGAGGAGTAGGTAGTATATTCTGTTCTGTACAATCCTTGCCTAAAAGAAGCAGCACTCTTATTTATTTGTTTGTTTGTTTGTTTGTTTTATTTGTTCGTGAGGACTCTGGGTGGCTTACAACACAGACGTACATATACAAATAAATAATATACTAAAACAATTAAAACAACAATAAAACCAATGTTAAAACAATTAAAAAACAATAGCAACATACAAATCCAGTCATTCATCATACACATAATCAGGGGCTGATGTTTAAGGTGTTAAAGATCATATCATCAGAACTTATAATGGATTAAGTTCCTCGACCTTTGCTTTGGGGACTAGCAAAATATACCTAATGAGCAAATCTTTTCATTTATAACTGAATTATGAATTTTTTTTAAATGACAGGGATTCCCACAAAGAGGATTTTTGTATCTAATACACAAATGAGAATACTCAAAACAGGGTTGGAAGAGTGAAGGGGTACATAATTTTTCAGATATTTAGGGTATGTTTGAAAAAGAAGTAGCAATAGGAGCATTTCCAGATGAGGCTTAATATATAGGTTCATAAAATGGAAATTTTGAGTTCGAAGGAAAATACCTTAAGTTGTCTGCATTGTGACAGAACTGATCTTTTTTTCTTGTAAAAGTTTTTTTATTTTTTTACACATTTCACATAAACATCAATACATATACCATAATATCTTATCAAGTATTAACATAGATTATATATTATTATCCAATAAACAATACACAAACATAATAATCTTACATCTATCATTACCAGATTGCCCCTGTTTTCCCATATCACATCATGTCACTCCCTTCCCTCTACTTCTCTCTCTTTTCTCTACTTTTTTTCTCCTTCTCTACCTTCTTTCTACTTCCCTCTTCCGCTTCTTCCATCATTCTCATTCTCCACCTCAACCTCTCATCTCCTCACCTCCCTCTTCTCCTTCTCTCCTCTTCCTTCCTTCTAACCTCCTTCTCTTCTCCTACCTACTCTCTTCCTTCTCTCCTCCTCTTCTCTACTTCCTCTTCCTCCCTCTTATTCCTTCCCTGAGTATATCCATTTTTAATCTGTTTTGTGGTTAACAGACAAGCAACTCATCTCTCTAACTTCTCTTAACATATGATACAACTATTAATCTTATGTCTTTTCTTTGTCCGTACATCTATACATATTAATCATTCTAGGTATATTTTTTATACTATTATAATGCTGCCTCCTTAATTCCCTCACCACTGTCAAACTATTCACTAAGGCTGCATTACTATTACTATTAGTTTTTCTCATCGTTCCTATCA